>CAUYLG010046298.1:0-26727 GCA_963573385.1 Cacajao melanocephalus
GGAAAAACGCTAATCATTTTGCCAAATTTAAAGTTGGAGAACTACTCGATATGTTTAATCTAATATGCAGTAAATTAGAAGAATAGGAGGTACATCACTTCTTGTTTTAGGTTTAGTGCTCTACTGGTTTTAAGAAATGAATCATTGAATTTGTTTTATGCAAATTATTACTTAAAAGTGTGAAAATATTGTTTTCACCTTTTACTACCTGAATGTGTTGTAAATTTAAAAATAGCTAAATCATAATTAATTTATGTCATTCAAGAAGAAACCTGTCAATAACAAGACTTCAAAAGAAGAAAATTAAAGAATTTCTAATTTCCTACAAATGTTAGACATTTTAATTTGAAGTTCGCCAGCTGAGTTACTAAATTCTAGGTAATCTAGAAGATAGATGCTTCATAGCACACACACAGGCACACATGTATTGCAATGTATAGTAGGCATTATAATTATTATGTATCTCTACATTTATCTACTTATCTGTATCTCTAATAGACCCTCCATTTAAGGACTGGCAACTAAATACTTGTATTGCCAGTACCAAGTTTTTAACAATGTGTCACAGCAATGTGTCCTGATAGAAAAATCATTATCCTTATTTTAAAAATACAGTATCTGGAATACAGAAACAAACGGGTATCTAGATAGGAGGTACAAACAAATATCCATATGTATTTAAAACAGCATCCTGTTTTTCAAAATGGATATATATATATCTTATAAAGTCACCAAATCAGTTATGTTGAAAATAAATGATATTATTTTCCAGGTTTCATAGAAAGCCTAGGGATATTTTTCAGAGAAAATGTAAATTTTATCTATTCTAATAGCATTAGCAATTTTTCTTATTGAGTTCACAATACCTTATTGAGTATCTCTGAAGTTCTAAATTTAAGTACACAAGAATTCAATATTTTTCTACAGATATTGATTTTGTTTACAAAGAGCTCCAGGAAGGAGTAGAGTGTTTGAATTTATCTTGCCATACTCGCTTTATCCCTTTCCAGTCAGTTTGCAGACACAGATAACAAGCTGGAGGTTAAGAAGTCTTAAAACAAACCCAGCTGTATAAATGATTATATGCATAAGTTTGCATTATTGTTTTTGTTTTTTTGATCAAAAATAGATGCAGAGTCTAGTCTTACAGGAAATGAAAATGAATGTGTGTGGTATCATAGTAATCTGAGTCTCTTTGCCATACACAAACTTGTATTCTGTGCCTTGATTTTTTTGTTGATGTGCAATAAAATGCTATTTTTCCTCTCAAAGGTCATTAACGAATTCAATGAATTAGAGTGTAGTAATGCATTTAGAGACCAAAAATGGAGCTAGAAGTCGAGGATATCTTCAGCTCTCTGAAACTTCCTCTATCTGCTCTGTCAACAATCACCAAAAGGAGACTGGATGGGACCTGCCTATCCAATTCCTATACTTAGCACAAAACAAGGTACTGGTGAATGAAATGATTGCTTAGAAAACTGAAAGCATTCATCTTTGACAGAATACACCTTGATTTATTCATAGATAATGTTTTAAGGTAGGAGTTGTGTTATTATTGATTTGTTGTTGCTAACATAACCTATATAACTATAACAATAATTAATATTCTAAATATTTTTGTGATATGAGAAAGTCTTATTAACTATTTGATATATAAGAACATTTTAAAAACTATGTAGAACTGTTATAAGATTTTTGCAAAGTTATTATGTCAGAAATGGTACTAGGATTTATCACTTGGCACTATGTCATACTGTGTTTCTAATAAGTTGTTTTGTGCCCTATTTTTAAGAATTTTCTGATAATGATTACTTCTGGAGAACTCTGTAAGTGTAAGTTATTATTTGTTATCTCATTATCTTAGAGGTTTAAATATAATTTGCCAAATTTTTTTTTCACACATAGTATAAAAATATAATAGTTGCAGCATGGTACTTAATTTCATTCCATTCACTTTTTAATAAGCTATATTTGTATTCAAAAGGTATTTTTAGAAATGTGCTCACTAATATAATCTCTCATCTATAATTTCTGCCATAAGGCAGCTAAAAATACCTCTTGAGCAAGATAGATGTGCAAATTTAGTATTTTAATGAGGAGGTTTAAATTTATTTTCAAGAACACTTCACTTAGGCTAGGTTATTTTGAACATGCATAAATACAAGCACTCAATGTTTTAAGTGGGAAACCACTACTTGCTTATAGTGCTGGGATGTAGATAGCTAGATTGGGTCTAAAATAACCTTCCCTGAAGATCCTTTGATTAATTTATCCCAGAGCAAGTTTTCTTTACTGACCTTTGCATGAACTTTGCTCACTGCTGTATGACCTCTGTTTTGCTTGTGCACAATATCTTTCTGTCCCTGGAGTTGGGCTGGTAAACACCAGGAGGAAGAGCATCCTCTCCCCAAAGACCTACCTTTAAGTCCTACATTCTGGAGAAATGCCTTGCTTCCAGGGATGAGGATGCAATACTTCACCTAACCACTGTACACATGGTAGAATAACTAAAGCCTGTGATCTTAACAATTGCTTCATCACTCACTTGCAGAATAGTAATATGAAAATATTTCTTTCTCTTCCACCAATACTCATATTAGAATACAGTTTTTTATAACCAGCAATTAAATATTTATAGAAAATATGTAAGATGAAGATTAAAAACATGTATAAATATGTAAAACAGTAAAAACATCTTTTATAAGGGAAGTATTATACCATGATTTTTCTTATTTCTGTTATATTGTCACAAACACAAAAGAAATATATAGGAGTTGACAGATTATACTTAAGCTACAAAGACAGAGTATCCCCAGCTTGTATTGAAAATGATGGTTCCTGTATGCCAACTGTCTACATGTATCAAAATAACATTGAATGTACCAATTAATAAAAGAAAAAAAGACAAAAGAATGAAACTGGGAGATATAAAGGCAAATTTTCCATATCAAATCTAGTGCTGGGTCACAAAAATATTTTTATTTATAGTATACATGAATTTTTACATACACACACACACACAGAAAGATTTGTATATGTAATGTATAAGCATGACATTATTTTATTGCCAAGAGATATTCATGTTTTGAATTTAAGATCATGATTCCATAAGGACACTGAATCTCAGATGAGCAAAACACAGGAGATATTTATTATAAAAATTACTTTTTAGGTCTTGATGAATTCCCCTTCCAATTAGCATTAGGTCAAAAGCCATATTTTTCAATGTAGAATTCTTTGTTTACTTGCATTTGATTTCTTACTCTAATAAAAGAGAGAAATACAGACAAGTAAGACCAATTTCTTTTATGGTATCCACAAATCTATACAATAATTATATATAACATTTGAAAGAATAAAAATTAATATTTTCTACTAGGACAATGTACATTTCAGAGACTTCCCCATCATTTCTTACCATGAAAATTTTTAAATGCATACAAATGTGGAGAGAATAATATGGTAAAACATGGCCATATGCTGATAACCTAGCATTAACAATTGTCAATTTTGGGCTAATTTTATTTCATTTATATCCCTCTTACCCTCAAATTATTTTGGAGCCAATTCCATATATAGTGTTATTTAATCCATAACTATTTCAGCATATATCTCACACATATTTCAAAGCAGTCACCATAATATTGCTTCAGTAATAATTCTGAATTATTTGAAACAAAAAGCTTTAAAAATATCAGCAAGGAAATAAAATTTATAAGAAAATAGACAGAAATTATAGAACTGGAAGAATATAATAACAAGAATAAAGAGGAGAAAAAACCTTCATTGAATGAGTTCCATAATAGAGTGTATAGTTTTCAGAATCACGAAACTTTAGAACTGATAAATACATTTCACTTAATTCAAACAATAGAGAGAAAGTATAATTCAAAGAAAAAAATGTACAAAGTCTTATGAACATTAGAAATAATAATAAAAGATCTTACATTCATAATATCAAAGTTCTAAAAAAGAAGAGCAAGAATGCATGGCTGAAAAATGTGTTAAAATAAATAATAGCTGAAAAACTCCCATATTTGTCAAAAGACATGTACCTACAGATTCCAGAAGCTGAGCAAACTCCAAATACATTACATCCCCCAAAATTTACTCACACATCATATTTAAACTGTAAAAACTAAAGAGAAAGATAGTATCATGTAAGTAACCACAGAGCACATTGCCTATATGAGAATGCTGATTTGCATGACCATAAACTTTTCTTAAAGCATGGAAGCCAGAAATAATTGGCATGTTTTAAGTGTGAAGAAAGAGATCCATCACCCATGAATTCTATATCTGACAAAAATATTCTTAAGAAACAAAAGAAATAAAGGCATTCTCAGACAAGGGTAAAAAAATGCCTACTCTTTAAAAAGGGCTGCAAAACCCTCTCCAAATAGAAAGAAAAAGACAAAAGAGTAAAGCTGAGAATTTTTTAAAAAGGACAATTAAATATGTAAAAAAAAGGATAAATATGCTAGATTATCTTATTTCTCATGAACTTCTCTTGTCATATTTGGTGACTGAAGTAAAATGCATAACACCATCTGATGTGGAGCTCAATGTACACAATGGAGATACTTCAGACAATTGCATGATATAAATGCAAGGAAAAAGAAACCTAATATGAATAAATTTTCAATACTGCAATCAAATAGTCATACTTCAATATGAGTAGGTTATAAAAAATAACATGTATATTGTAATATCTAGAACAATCACTAAGAAAGCTATAAAAATACATCTAGTTTAAAGCAGTATAAATAAGAAAGAATCCAACGGGAAAGCAAAGAAAGAGAAACAGTATTGATAATCAAGAAAGAGCAGTAGACTTCTGGTTCAAAAAGGGCGTTATAGTAGCAATCTGGATTCACTTCCTCTCCATAGAAAACCAAAAACAAACATGTAGCACAGAGGTTATTGCCAGCAATATCGTAGAACTCAAATAGGAGGATGAGACAGTTCATGGGGCCACAGACAAGTAAGAAAACTCCAAGTAGACTGTAAGAGAATCTGACTTCCATATCCAGTATGCCCCTCCCCACAATCAGTCCTGCACTAAATGTGTGGAAAAATTCTCCCCAACTCACAGCTTCTAAACTAGAAAAAGTGAGATCAAAGTGAAAATAATTTTTTTTTTTACCATCTTGGGTTCTCTGAAAGGAGACCTGTCCCTTCCTCCACTTACAGGAAGCATTAAGAGTCCCTAAAGAGAGAAAAATTTCTGACAAAGCCAGAGATAAAAGGGGAAGGAAAGACTACCATCCACAACTCTGGAAACTCTGCTCTGTTACTCGGCCAAAGGAGATGCCAAATCAGAATGGCTGTTGAGCAACTCTACACTAGGGAGGCATACTTCATGGGTCTTCTGGGCACAAACTCCTAGCCAGCCATCCCACATTGCAGGAATATCCCCTTTGGGATCTCTTTATTTAGGATGGGCTGAGCTCTGATCCATTACTAGAGTGGAGGCAAACCCGGGCTTATGAAGTCGTCTAGTGCTTAAAAGGAAGCAAAAACCAAGTTGGAAAGAAATTTTAAAATTACATTGAATCTCTAAGAAATCATTCCAAAAAAAAGCCAGACAGAGAAGATTGGAATAAATAACTGAACTTTCAATGGGAAGACATAGACATACAACTACAAGAAACAACACCAAACAGAGAACCATCACTCCCCAAACAGACAAAGTGTGGAACCAGTGATGGATACCAACAACATGGTGAAATGTGAGCTCTCTAACCAAAAATTCAAAATAGCAATTTTAAGAAAACGAAGTAATATCCAAGATAACACAGAAAAGCAAGTCAGAAATTTATCAGATAAATTTAACAAAGAGACATAAATTATAAAAAAGACATATTGGAACTCAGAAATAGATTTGCTGAACTGAAAAATTCAATAGCAACTCTTAATAGTAGAATTGATTATGCAGAAAAAAGAACCAATGAGCTCAAAGATAGGCTATTTGAAAATATACACTCACAGGAAAAAAAAGAATAAAATGGAACAAATATCTATGAGAAATATAAAATTAGCTCAAAGGTCACTATATAATGATAAAGTGGTCAGTTCAGAAAGAAAATATAACAATTATAAATATCTATACACCCAACACTGTTTCACTCAAGTATATAAAGCAGACATTAATAAATCTAAAGAGAAAGAAATACTGCAATAGTGCAACTGCAGAGGACTTCAACACTCTCAGCAATAAACACATCATCCACACATAAATCAGCAAATAAATACCTATACACTAGACCAAATAGGGCTAACTGACATTGACAGATTTTTTTTCCAATTGTGGCAGAATACACATTATTTACAGCAGCACATAAAAAATTCTCCTGAATAGACCACATTTTGGCCAATGAAACAGGTCTCCACAAATAAAAAAATTATAAATTATATCAAGTATCTTTTCTGAATACAATGGAATAAAACACTAAATTAATAACCAGAGGAAGGTCAGAAACTGCACAAACACATGGAAATTAAACAACATGCTCTTGAATGACCAAATGAGTCAATAAAGAAATTATGAAAAAAATTCAAAATTTCTGAAGAAATGAAAATAAGAAAACAGCATACTAAAATTAATGAGATACAGAAAACGCAGTACTAAGAGGGAAGTTTACAGCAATAAATGCCTACATCAACAAAGTAGAAATACTTTAAGTAAACTAAAGATATACCTCAATAACTAGAAAAGCAAGAATAAAGAAAACCCAAAGTTACTAGAACGCAAGAAATAATAAAAATCAGAGCAGAAATAAATAAAATTGAGACTAAGGAATAATTACAGAAGATCAACAAAAAGTTGATTTTTTTTGAAAAGGTAAACAAAATCAAACCTTTGACTAAACTAAATAAGAAAAAAGGAGAGAAGACTCAAACACATATAATCAGAAACAGAAAAGATGACACAGCAACTGAGACCATAGAACTATAAATAATTAGAGAGTATTATGAATAATTGTATGCCAACAAATAAGAAAACCTAGAACAAATAAGTAACTTTCCAGACACATACAACCAACCAAGATAAAACTATGAAGAAATTTAAAACCTCAACCACCCACTAACCTGAAATTAGATTCAAAGCTGTAATAAAAGGTCTTTTATTTAAGAAAAGCCCATACTTGATGAATTCACTATTGAATTCTACCAAACTTTAAAGAACTAGTAAAAATTCCACTCAACTGCATCAAAACAATTATAAAGGAGGAAATACTTCCAAACCATTCTACAAGCTCAACATTACCCGGACACCAAAACCAGAAAAAGACACAACAATAACAAAAAATAAAACTACAGGCCAGTATCACTGATAAATATACATGCAAAAATTCTCAAAAAAATAATAGCAAATCTAATTCAACAACACATAAAAAGATTATTCACCACAATCAAACATTATTCATTTCACGGATGCAAGTATGGTTCAACATCTGCAAATCAATAAACATGATACATCACATTATCAGAACCAAGAAAAATACCCTGTGATCATTTCAATAGATGCTGAAAAAGCCCTTGATAAAATTCGACATTTTATTGAGATAAAAACCTTCAAAAACCTGGGTATGGAAAAAACATATGTCAAAATAATAAAGACCATATATGACAAACACGCAACCAATATCACACTGAAAGAGAAAAAATTGAAAGCCATCTTTCTAAAACAAATATGGCCACTTTCATCACTTTTGTTCAAAGTAATACTGGAAGTCCTGGCCAGGAAAATTAGGCAAGAGAAAGAAATAAAAGGCATTTAAATTGGAAAGGAAGAAATCAAATTCACCTTGTCTACATATGACATAATCTTATATTTAGAAAAAACTAAAAACTCCACCAGAAAACTGTTAGAACTGAAATAAATTCAGTAAAGTTCCAGGATACTAAAATCAACATACAAAAATCAGTAGTACTTTTATATACCAATGGTGAACAATGTTAAAAAGAAATCAAGAAGTGCATCCCATAGCTACAAAGACTATCAAATACCTATAAATAAATTTAACCACAGAAGTGAAAAATCTATAAAGGAAAACTATAAACACTGATGAAAGAAATTGAAAACAAAACACAGAAAATATACTTCATGCTTATGGATTAAAATATTTAACACTGTCAAAATGAGAATACTATGCAAAGCAATTTATAGATTCTATGAATTTCTGTCCACATACCCGTGATATTCTTCATAGAAATAAAAAAAACTTCAAATCTGTGTGGAATTCAAAAGACACTAGATAGCCAAAGCAATCCTGAGCAAAAAGAACAAAGCTGGACACATCACGACGCCTGACTTCAAAATATACTACAAAGCTATAGCAATCAAATCAATGTGGTACTGGCATAAAAATAGACAAATGGGCCAATGGAACAGAATAGATAACTACAAATAAATCCATGCATTTACAGTCAAATAATTTGCAACAGAGGTGCCAAGAACATACATTGGTAAAAAAGTCTCTTCTATAAGTGATGCTGTGAAAACTGGATATTCACATGCAGAAGAATGAAACTACCTTTGTATCTTTCACCACATATAAAAGTCATACTAAAATGGATTAAAGACTTAAATATGAGACCCAAAACTAAGAAACAACTAAAATGAAACATTGGGGAAATCCTTCAGGACAATGGTCTGAAAGGGTTTGTATGTAAGTAAGTCCTCAACAGCATAGGCAACCAAAGCACAAATAGACCAATGGGATTACATCAAGTGAAAAACCATCCACCCAGCAAAAGACACAATCAACAAATTGAAGAGACAGAATGAAAAGAAAGTATTTGAAAACTATCTGACAAGGCACTACTAGCTAGAATATATGAGGAACTCAAACAATAGCCCAAAAGCTGATAAAAAATTGTAAAAAATATCTGAATAGACATTTCCCAAAAGAAGACATACAAATGGCCAACAGATATATTAAAAATGTTCAATATCACTAATATAAATAAAAAACACGTCTTACCCAGTTAAAATGACTTTTATTAAAAACACAGAGAATATCAAGCCTGAGCAACAGAGCCAGATGCTGTCTCAAAAACAAAAACAAACAAAACACAGAGTAACAGATACTGGCAAGTAGGCAGATAAAATGGAATCCTGTATCATTGTTGATGGAAATGTAAACTAGTAGAGTCACTGTGGAAAATAGCATGAGGTACCTCAAAAAACAAAAAGTAGAACTACCATATGATCTTGCAACTCCACTCCTGGGTATATATCCAAAATAAAGAAAATCAACATATCAAAGATATAGCTGTACTCCCATGTTTACTGCAAAACTTCATAATAACCAAAATATGGAATGAACTTAAATACCTATCAGTGGATGAATGAATAAAGAAAATGTAGTATATACACACAATGTAATATTATTTAGCATTATAAAAGAATGAGTTTCTGTCATTTGCATAAATATGGATAAAACTGGAAGTCATTATGTTAAGTGAAATAAGCCAAGCACAAAAAGATACATATTGCATGTTTTCACTTGTTTTCACTCATATGTGTTATCTTAAAAAGTGGATCTCATGAAGAAAGAGAGAAAATTGATAGTTACCACCGGCCAAAGAATGGTAGGAGTAGAGTAGGACTTGAAGAGAGGCTGTTGATTAATGGGCAAAAATATATAGTTAGATAAAACAAATAAGACCTAGTGTTATATAGATTAGTAAGGAGATTACAGTTAACATTATTTTACATTTCAAAATAGCTAGAAGAAAATAATTCAAATATTCCTAGCACAAAGAAAAGATTAATATTTAAGGTTATGGCTATCATAATTACCCTGATATGAACTTCATACATTATATGACTGTATGAAATTATTGCATGTGTCTCCAAAACATGTGCATATATTATGTATTGATATGGTTTGACTGTGTCCCCATCCAAAATCTCATCTTGACTTGTAATCCGAATTGTAATCCCCATGTGTTGGGGACAGGACTTCTTGGGAGGTGATTAAATCATATGGGCAGTTCCCCCATGCTGTTCTCATGATAGTGGGTGAGTTTCACAAGATCAAATGGTTTTATAAGCAGCTTTTTCCCCTTTGTTTGACACTTCTTCTTGCTCCCGCCATGTGAAGAAAGATGCGTTTACTTCCCCTTCTGCCATGATTGTAAGTTACCTGAGGCCTACCCAGCCATGCAGAAGTGTAAGTCAATTAAACCTCTTTCCTTTATAAATTACCCAGTCTGGGCAATGTCCTTATAGGACCGTGAAAACTGACTGATATGTATATCAATAGAAAATAATAGGCCGGGCACAGTGGCTCACGCCTGTAATCCTAGGACTTTGGGAAGCTCAGGTGGGCAGATCACAAGGTCAAGAGATCGAGACTATCCTGGCCAATATGGTGAAACCCTGTCTCTACTCAAAAATACAAAAATTAGCTGGGTGTGGTGGCGTGTACCTGTAGTCCCAGCTACTCAGGAGGCTTGAAACCAGGAGGTGGAGATTGCAGTGAGCAAAGATTGCACCACTGGACTCCAGCCTGGCACCTGGTGACAGAGGAAGACTCTGTCTCAAAAAAGAAAAGAAAAGAAAAGAATAATAATAATAAAGACAAAAACACAGAAAACAAAAATGGGTGATGTAATGTCTAAAATTATCAATCATTACTTAAAATTTTAATAGACTACAACAATTGAAAGAGAGATTCACAGAGTGGATTTATTAAAAACCTCAACCATATGCTATATATAAGAATATATTTCAAATTTAACAACAGAGGTAGACATAAATTATAAAGGCACAAAAAGACAAATAATGTGAACTTTAATTTAAAATGTACCAGTAGCTATATTAATATCAGATAAAATAGACACAGAGCAAATCAAATTACTAGAGACAGAAAGGGAGATTACATGATAGAAAGAGAAGTCTACAAAGAAGACATAATGGTCCTAAATGTGTATGTAACCAACAACAGAATTATGAAACAAAATATATAAAATATAAACCAACATATGTTAGAGAAGAAATATTCAAATCTATCATTATACTGAAGATTCAACATCCTATTTTCAGCATTTGATTAAAGAGAAGTAGCCAGAAAATTAGCAAAAATATGAAAAAAATCAGTAACTCAATGAAACATCAAAATCTAAATCGAACACTTAAGGCAATAGCAGGAGACTACATCTTTCCAAGCACTATGGAAAATGTACTAAAGTAAACCATTTTCTGGGCCATAAAACAGCCTTAACAAACTTAAACGAATTGAAATCGTATGAAATGTTTCCTGACCGTTATAGAGTCAAACTAGAAATTAACTACAGAAATAAAACAAGATCCTCAAACAATTGGAAATTTAATAACACACTCTTAAGCAATCCATGTGTCAAGGAGGAGAGCACAGAAGAAATTTTTTAAATACATAGAAATGAATGAAAATATTATATTTCAAAATTTGTGGATCATAGCTAAAGCAATGCGGAGAGGGACATTGATAGCACTAAATATTTACACTTGAAAAGAGGAAAAATCTTAAGTAATTTAAGTTTTTACTTCTGAATAATAACAAAAGAAGAGAAAAATAAATCCAAATCAAACAGAAGGAATAAAATAATAAAGAGCAGAAACCAAATGAAAACAGGAAAAGAGTAGAAAAAGTTTAATGAAATCAAGAGTTGGTTATTTGAAAAGATCAACAAATTTCCTAAACCTGTATTTTTAAAATTTTTTTCCTTTGATAACTTTGGTATCAACAAATTAATAAATCTATAGTAAGACCCACAAAAATAGAAGACATACATCTCCAAGTTACCATAGAACCCAGTATGTTTATCATAAACTAAATATAGTAAGAGCTACCAGCATTAAAGTTGGCTGTGCACAGCAAAACCCCACCAACATGTGAGGTGTTGGATACTAGTTTGGGCACCAGCAGTTCCCAAAGGCACAAGGATATCACATGAGCAAGTGACTGATATTCTCCTACCCTACTCCAGTTATGTTATCTCCTTTCTTGCAACCAATGCCTAAAACCTCAAGGAGAGTTCTTTGTGACCCGTTGCCTGAGGAGCTGGAACATTGGGCCTGATTTATATATGGTTCTACACAACATGCAGTCTCCATTGAAATTTGAATAGAAAAACCTAACCATTTGTGTGAGAATTACTCTTAAAAGACAGTAGTTATAGGAAATTAACACAGTGGACAGAAGTGTGCCATGAACTTGAGAATCCATTTTGCCTGAAAGTACAGATGGTTTGAGTTATGACTCTGTGCTAATTCACAGGAAGTATCTAGTGGTTTGACTGAATAGGCTGAGATTTAGAAGAAACAGCAGAAAATGAGTGACAGCTGAAGGCTAGGGAGGAGGTATGTATACAGGCATTTTAATATAGTCAAGGATGGGAAATATTTGTGTCCTTTGTAAATGGTAACAAATGTACAATATCTAAAAGTAGAATCTTAATTTTCAGTCAGAGAAAATAATCTGTTCTGTGGACATTGGTGAGACTCTTCTCAGTTACCTCTGTTCTTACTTAATGGTCTCTTGACAAAATGACATCGCAGTTGAAATGAGGGTTACACATGGGCTCAGTCATGTGCACTTTACTTACTGGTCCTTCCACATTTCCCATAACTCTGAAGGAGCTGGTCTGACAGAATGGTCGGAAAGTATTTTGAAGACTCAATTATTACAACATCTAGATGACGATACATTGAAGGGCTCGGTAGCATGATCCAAGATATATGCTAAATATTAGAAATAAATATATTTTACTATTTTTTCCTAGAGAAAATTCACAAGTCTAAAAATCAAAAGACGAAATGAGAATAGTGCCAGTCATTATTAACTCTAATAATCCAGGAGCAAAACTTTTGCTTTTGTCCCTTCAAATTTGGGCCTTGCCAGTTCATAGGACTTACTCCCAAAAGGGCAATGCTTGCACCAGGGCTACAGCAGTGATTCCATTAAACTAAAACTTCAGACTTCACGTAGCCACTTTATAATTCTTATACCAGTGAATCATAGGTAAAGAAGATGGTTAATCTGATGGCTGGTATAATTTATTGTGACTGTCAAGTGAAAATTGTGTTACTTTTACAGAATTAGGAGACTAAAAGTAGTTTGTGGCACAAGGAATCTGCATAGTAATGGCTTATAATTATTATATTCTATGAGCAAAGTTAATAGAAAATGACAACATTTCTTACAGGCAGGGAACTACTAATGTCATGGATCCTTAAGGAATAAAAGTTTTACATTATTCCATTAGGCACGTAATCATGAACAGTTCAAATGATTTATACAGAAAAAGAAATTATGGAGTAGATATAAACTGGAAATTACAAATATCAAATATCACCCTGTGACTCATTACTGAAATGAATTACAAGTATTTGTTTCTTAATTTTATATTCTTGTGTGTGTGTGTGTGTGTGTGTGTGTGTGTGAGAGTGTGTGTGTGTATGTGTGTGTGTGTGCACAGTCAGTCCTCAATTGAAAATGGATAGAGGACTACTATGGCTTTTATATTATGAAAGATAACTGCATTAGGTGTGTATGATTTTGCTAGTGTCTTCAGTTAGAAGTTAAATATCATTAAAGGAGTTGTATGGAATGCCTAACTGACAAGAACTGGACGTGGCAGCTTTCTTAGTCCATTTAGCGTTGTTATGAATGAATACACACAGCTGGGTAATTTACAAAGAAAAGGGGTATATTTGGCTGATGGTTCTGCACAATGTACAAGAATCATGGCACTGGCATCTGCTGAATTTCTGGTGAAGCTCTCAAGCTGCTTCCACTCATGGTAAAAAGCGAAGGGGAACTGATGCGTGTGGAGATCCCATGTTGAGAGAGGAAATAACAGAGAGAGGAACTGTTTTATAACACAGTTCTTGCAGGAACCAAGAGAATAAGAGCTCACTCTGTATTCATCCTAATTTCTTCCACAGCTACCCAACAACGAGTGCAGGCCCTGAGCCAGAAAGAGAGGCAATAGGTTTACTTACACTCTGCCCATATTTTCCTTTAAAGCACCGCTCTCATGGCTAAACATGTGTGGCCTCAGGAGGACTGGTGAGTGATTTGGATCCTCGAACCCCCTATATTAAATCTTTGTTTCCTTTTTTTTCTCTATTTCTATAATCATTCCTTTGTTCCATAAGGCTTATCATGGTTCAGTCTCTTCCTAACTGAACCTTGACTATTGCAGCCTGTTCTTGGAATTTTTGATTTACTATTGCTGTTCTTGAAAACTCTGTGACACTTTGTGACACAGCATGGGTATGCAATTGGTTATGTGAGGCATAGTACCATCACACTTCTTGGAGACGAAAGAACCCAGTTTCTCTGTAGACATTTAAAGTTTGTCCAAAAATTTATTTTTCTTAACTGCTTATACTGATATATTGGTTGGGTACCAGCTGTCTGTTTCCTTTGTAGCTAAAACAGAACTGTATATAAAAGTACTCCTCAACTAGGTCATACACACATATTATGCACATACACACATATTCATATATATACACATATATATATAGTTGAATGTTAGATTTTGCTAATGCTTCCTTAAGGTGAGAGGCTTTTCTATCAAAAATTACTATAATGTTATTTGTACAGTGTATAAAGCAACAACCATCCTTAAAGTATTTCCTCGCATATAAGAGTTGAAACAATGTTATTGGTATTGTTTTTTGACTTTGCTGTCTTGAAGTTCACATAATAAATCTTATTAGATGATAGACTTCAAGTATTTGCCATATGCTATATTTAATTTAGTAGTAGTTGCTTGAATATAAAACAAAGCTATTTGTCATGCACAAAAAAGCAAAAGTAAATTCAATATGATATTTTTTATCGTGTAGAATGTTAAAGACTACAAAGCTGAATAATACTCCATGGTAGTAATAACATAAGGATATAGTAATCTTTATGCATTCCTTGTAGGAAGGCAAGCTTGTGCATTCAGTGGAGCAATCTGTCATTGGGTAATCAAATTAAATGTACCTATTTGTTATGATACTGAAGTTCTTCTTTAGAGTATATATCCCAAAGAAAGTCTTACAGAACTGTATCCAGGGACAGGTAGGAAGATGCTTAATTATTGCATCATTATTCGTGATGATAGAATGTTGTAGGCAAACTGGGGGATTATTGCTTGAACTGTAGAAGGTAAAATGCAATAAATCTGCACCTAGAGTATTGTTCAGGACCTAGAAGCAACACAGTTACAAGCAACAAGGTTAACATGCACACATGCACATGAAGAATAACGGGTCTTAAAAGGTATGGTAATGAATGGAGTAAGACATATACTTAATAAGACACATGAGAAAATAGGATTTATGTAAATTAAAAATGCATATAAAACAATTTAAAATTTGTTACAGGACAAAGAAAACCAAGTAGGTACACATTAAATGCATTAGGATGTTTCCTATAAAGGGAAAAGAACAGGAGTAAATAAAAATAAATGTGTGAAACAAGAAAGGGATCTCAAAGAGGCCAATAATGTTAATCTGCCATGACCAGAGAAGTGCTATTAAATCAACCCCATGCAGTTATAGTCTTATAACACACAGAAATATTAAAATATATTTCAACAAGTGACATAGCACAGCTATCAACCAATTAAAAGGTTAGCCACATGCACTTAGATAATCATAAAGAACACTGGCTATCAAAAATGAATATAGTCACAGTAGTGTGTATACCAGCTAATATCATTCATGCCTATAACCATAAAAGAAATTGAAACACCGCATCAACTATTGCATCAAATAAAACATCAGTGTTTTAAATTTTATTAAGATTTATGTTCTAGCAACATGCAAGTAAAAGAACATTTCAAACATAGAGATAACTACCAGATAATAACAAAACCTAAAGTCCATAGATGAGTAAAATTAATGCCCAATTTGTTCAGAATAAACACAAAATATCTCAAAATATTATCAAACCAAATATACAAAGATATATATACATATGTAAAGTAAACACATCGAGACCAAATTAGATATCCCATTATGTAACTCTAAATTGACAAGTAAAATTAATGTCATTATTTCATAAACAAATTAAATTTTACAAAACTTCTAATAATAAATAAAAAGAGAATTAAAAATTTAGTATGTACATTTTAAGAAATATCAATAAACCAGGAATAGAAGAGAACTTTCTTTACTTTAAAATACATTGTATAAAAATAACCAATAGCAAATTCAATATAGGTGGTCCCTGACCTACAATGTTTCTATTTATGATTTTTGGTACATACAATGGTGCTCATGCATTGTACATTTAGTGGAAACTATACTTTGGGTACACATAAACAATTCTATTTTTCATTTTTTAGTACATTATTCAGTAAATACATAAAATATTTGATACTTTATTATACAATAGGCTTTTCTTTAGATGATTTTGCCCAAGTGTGAGTTAACGTAAGTGTTCTGGGCACACTGAAGGTAGGTTAGGCTACGTTATTATGTTTAGTAGATCTGCGTAACAAATGCATTTTTCATTTACAGTATTTTCAACTTACAATAAGTTTATCAGGATATAACCCAATCATAAGATAAGGGGCATCTGTATACTTAATTGTGAAATGTTGGGAGAATTCCCTTTGTGACTGAGAAGAGACAAGGATGCCTTTAATTATTGCTTCTATTCAAAACTGTACTAAAAATTTCAAACAGTTACATAAGATAGATAAGCATGAAGTGTCAGTATTTGAATGAAGAGACAAGGTTATGCTATTATAATATTAAAAAACACAAACAGATCTTCATCCAAGTCAAAGATAAAACAAAAAGTGAATTACAGACCTATATTGCCAATAAACATAGGTGCAAAAATTTTCAACAAAATACTCACAAACCTAAAAACTAACTCAGAACCGCACAACTTCACGGAAATTGAACAACTGGCTCCTGAATGTCGACTGGAAAAACAACAAAATGAAGGCAGAAATAAAGATGTTCTTCGAAACCAACGAGAACAAAGACGCAATGTACCAGAATCTCTGGGACACATTTAAAGCAGTGTCTAGAGGGAAATTTATAGCAATAAATGCCCACCATGGAAGTGAGGAAAGATCTAAAATCGACACCCTATCATCAAAATTGAAAGAGCTAGAGGAGCAAGATCAAAAAAACTCAAAAGCTAGCAGAAGGCAAGAAATAACTAAGATCAGAGCAAAACTGAAGGAGACAGAGACATGAAAAATCCTTCAAAAAAATCAATAAATCCAGGAGCTAGTTTTTTGAAACGATCAACAAAATAGACCACTAGCCAGATTAATAAAAAAGAAAAGGGAGAAGAATCAAATAGATGCAATAAAAAACGATAAAGGGGATATTACCACTGACTCCACAGAAATACAAATTACAGTCAGAGATTACTACAAACAACTCTATGCACATAAACCAATAAACCTGGTAGAAACGGATACATTCCTGGACACTTGCACCCTCCCAAGCTTAAACCAGGAAGAAGTTGAATCCTTGAACAGACCAATTACAAGGGCTGAAGTTGAGGCAGCAATTAATAGCCTGCCAATCAAAAAAAGTCCAGATCCAGATGCATTCACAGCTGAATTCTACCAGATGTACAAAGAGGAGCTGGTACCACTCCTTCTGAGACTATTCCAAACAATCCAAAAAGAGGGAATCCTTCCCAAATCACTTTTTGATACCAACATCATCCTGATACCAAAACCCAGCAGACAGTCAACAAAAAATACTTATAAAATGCTTACAGTAAGAGCTCAAGTAAAAGCTCTACTGGAAACTGTTTGTTATTTTTTTTTTCTATTTAAATTAATTTCAAATTTTCAGTGTTTTCTATCTTTTAGCTATGCTGAAGATGTAGAATGTGTGTTTGTTTTGTTCCTGTGGTCTATAGTTTTTGAAATACTATCTGGAGAGGTTTGCATTTAGGCCATTAGAACAGCTATCTGAAAGTTTAAGTATTTTATTTGATCTATGGTGATAATATAGATTAATTCACTTTGTTAAACTTCATGGAAGTGTATAGTGATGATATGTACATTTTATTATATGTGTGTTATAATTAAACTTAAATAATTTTTCATAAAAGGAAAATTTTAAAAATAATGTTTTGTATCGGGGTTAGATCAAGACACTATTCAGGAGGATCAGGTAAGCGACTGTTAAAATGGTGAAATTAGCTGATCTTACCAAAAGCTATAATGGGGATAATGGAGTTTCAGAGAAGGAAGTAGCTATAGAATAAACAGAATTTGGTAGTAAACAATTCTGTTTCATTGGACATAAATGACAAAAATAATGATTATTCATAATTTTGTATTTCAGGGACTCATTGATTTAAACTTTTCATGGTGCAGCTAGTTGTAACCATTGTGGATGTGGATGGGTATGTGAAAAATCGGAGAACAGACTGAATAATGAGAATAATATTATAATTCAATGAATATTGAATATGTATTAAGCATCTATCATGCTTTAAAGACAGTAAAGAGCTACCATATACAATCATTTTTAGAAAAAAATTAAATTTTATACCAAGTAAGTATCTAGGAACAACCAGGCGTAATATATTTTTACGTGTGCATTAGGAAGTTCATCTCTGAGTCACGATGTAAGTCCTCAGATTGGTCATTGATTCAAAAAATGTTTCATGCTAGATATGCACACAACATTAAACAGTACACATTTTGTGGCTCTCTTCTTTTGGGCCCCTGATGCCTAGCTGCCTGATAAGAACACTACCCTCCCCTGGCACCCTGTGTGCTCAGATCCAAAAGCAGTATGATATGGCACAATCCTAGCCTTCAGCTTGATTCTTCCACTTCAGCTCATGGTTAGGGAGGCCTGTATTTCCTCTGATACAACCAAGGGCTCACACCCAAGACTCATAACCATAACTTTCTGATATGTTATATATTTGGCCTTAGATCCTGGCCTGCCATATCTTTAGAGTTTCATGAAGCCTTAAGTCTCAAAAAAAAAAAAAATCCAACTGTCTTTCTAGAAGATTATTTCACAAGAAGTCAGTCTTGAATAAATAACAGTAACTACCTTGAAGCAGTGGGCAACCCCTGAATCAGATGACATGATACTTACAGTGAGGTGATAATTTTATTTTTAGTTTCAAAAGACCTTGGGAAAGTGAAACAAGCGGTAGAAAAGTAGGACATAACATGGGAGGGATATCTACATATGTATATATCCCTGACTGTCTGGAAATCAGTTCAGAAATTAAGGAGTAAGCCTGAATCACCAGAAGTCACTGTTCTGTGGAATAAACAGGCAGCCAAAATAAAGCAAAAGACGAAAATTTTGGCAAATATTCCAAGATCTCTCCCTATTTGCAAAAGTTGAGAGAGAAAGAGAAAGAGAGAGAGAGAGAATTAATGACCAAAGATCCAATTTCCACTTATGGAATAGAAGAGAGAGAGTAATTTAAATATTCTCCTGAGCCCACAAAATATATTTTCATATTATACTTCATATTGTTTTGTTGTTCTTTTGACATAATTTATTTTATATTGTCATCATTTTGTTAGTTTCCTAGCTCAGTATCACTATACAGTCCCTTACCTTTTCTCTTACCTTTTTTCCTTGTCTTGAATATATATTTTGTTCCTCTGAATTAAAAAAGACCTTTTCTGTGTCTGTCTTTAATATGTATAATTTCTCCTGAGATAACTTCAGGTGCACAGGCAAAGAGCCAGATGTGCAGTTTCTGCAGAGCTCTGCAAATTGTGTGAAAACAGGGAAAGTTAGGTTTTTTTAGGATTGCTCTAAAATTATGAGAACACATCAACCAGGAAGTTTAGATTTTAAATAGTAATCCTTTGAGGAAATTCTATCCCGATACTATTTTAAGAAATTGAAAACAAAACTTTATTCTTTAAAAGGAGATATATTGTGAAAGACAGAGACGATTGAATTTTAAATTGACAATTGTAGATGTTGGAGTTTGATTTATGATATACTATTCTTAATATTCATGTAGAAGGGAAACATTCTGAGATTGGATTAAACCTAAGTTTCTCATTGTGTTACAACTCTCTTAATATACATGTTTCTGTCACAATCAGTGTGCATTCTTTGACCTTTACTTCCTCCCTTCCCCCATGTGTTTTCCTATGCAACAATTTTGCATGTCCTGTGGAGTGCTCACCTCATGAACAGGCACCCTGAATCTGAACATACTGCTGTTTCTGAGTCACTGGGAAAACCATTATTGCTTCAAAATGATGCCTCATTCATCATGTCACTGATGTCACTGTTAAAGCTTTATTCTTTGATTAAGTTGAATGTCATAAAATACAAGTCTCCCTGGGAAAGATAACACAAAATGTTTAAATGAGTCTTTCGGAATATAGTATAAATTCAATTTGGGTTTTTTTTTTATAGCAGAGGTTAATAGATAAAGAGGGGAAGGAAAGGATTATAAAATTACTGGGTACCTAAGGAATAGGGAAGTATCATTAGAGAAGGAAAGAAAACCACAGAGAAGAGGCCAGGGAGGTCAAAGACTAATTTATCCTACTTTTCATTTGGGACAAGGCCACAAAATGCAGACAGAATCAGTCATAATTTTCTTGGATGCCAATAATATTTTATTTTATTTTAGCTCCAGAAAAATACATGTGCAGGATATGTAGATTTGTTACATAGGTAAATGTGTGCCAGGGTGGTTTGCTGGACCTATCAACCCATCACCTACATCTTAAGCCCATTGTACATTAGCTATTATTCCTGATGCTTTCCCTTGCTCCATCTCCACCCCCCAACCGGCCCCAGTGTGTGTTGTTCCCCTCCCTGTGTCCATGTGGTCTCATTGTTCAGCTCCCACTTATAAGTGAGAACATCTAGTGTTTGGTTTTCTGTTCCTGCAATAGTTTGCTGAGGATAATAGCTTCCAGCTCCATCCATGTCCCTACAAAGGACATGATCTTGCTCCTTTTTATGGCTGTATAGTATTTCATGGAGTATATGTATCACTTTTTTTTATCCAGTCCATCATTGATGGGCATTTGGGTTGATTCCATGTTGCTTCTATTGTGAATAGTGCTTCAATGAACATACATGTGCATGTATCTTTATAATAGAATGATTTACGTTTCTTTGGGTATATATCCAGTAATGGAATTGCTGGGTCAAATGATATTTCTAGTTCCAGGTTTTTGACGAATCACCACACTGTCTTCCATAAAGGTTAAACTAATTTACCCTGCCACCATCAGTGTAAAAGCATTCCTATTTCTCCATAGCCTTGCCATCATCTATTGTTTCTCGACTTTTTAATAAATGCCAGTCTGACTGGCGTGAGATGGTATCCCATTGTGGTTTCGATTTCCATTTCTGTAATGATCAGTGATGTTGAGATTTTTTCATGTGTTTCTTGGCCACATAGATGTCCTCTTTTGAGAAGTATCTGTTCTTTTGGGAGGCTGATAATTATTAGTCATGATTTTTAGTAACTAATTCCACTCAATAGAGAACAATGCATTCCCATATTTTTAATGACTCTGCCATAGTGATATTACAAAATGAAAATACAGAGCCAGCAATGAGAAAGGCTGACCATTTAAATAAAGACAACTTACCATTTTGAAGGAATGTGAATTTGAAGGAATTCCAACTGCGCAGGGCTTTCCTCCTTCCCTCCCTCTTGTTACACTCAACATACATTGAGCTCAAAAGAGCTATTTTCTTTTACCAGGTGAGCACAGGATCTGTCCTTAATTTTCACATACCTAAAATAGTCAAGTATACAAGCAGAGAGTAGCAGGGTGACTGCCAGGAGCAGAAGCAGGAAGGATTTGGAGCTGCTAATCAACAGGCAAAGTTACAGTAATACAAGATGAGTACGTTCTAGGGATATGGTGTATAACACTGCACCTGTAGTACATGTTGCTTTGTACACTTAAAAGTTTATTAAGAGGGTAGATCTCATATTGTGTTCTTGCTATACTAAAATACTTTTTTAAAAAATGAGATAATTCAATGTCTTTAAAATTCCTTTTAAAAGACTAAGATTGCCTTGACTAAGTGTCTGTAGAGTTACTATACTCTCAATATGTGGGTTAGTGCATAAAACTGCTATCCAAGATTCAACTTACTATACACCATATAATTTTGTCCCTAAAAAGAATCATCTTTGTTCATAGACATCCAAGTTATGTTTCTATACTCTCCCTTTGATTCTACATTAAATAAATATACTCTAAATGCTATTTTTAAAAATAAAAGAGACTAATGCATTAGAGGATTTTCCGTGTATATCCTTGAAACTGAAGAAATTTGGACTGAGCAAAGTGGCTTATGTGTGTAATCCTAGGACTTTGGGAAGCCGAGGTAGGAGGCTTGCTTGAGGCCAGGAGTTCCAGACCAGTCTGGACAACATAGTGAGAGCCTATTCTACAAAAATAAAAATAAAAATAACCAAGCATGGTGGCACTCATGCCACTCGTAGTCCTAGCTACTCAGAAGATTGAGGTGAGAGGATGACTTGAGTCCAGGAGTTCAAGGCTGCTGTGAACTATTATGACATTAAACTTCAACCTGGGAAACAGATTGAGACTGTCTCTAAGAAGAGAAAATTGGACAAAATACTCAAAGCTATTCTAAAACTACCAATAAACATAGACTGCTTTCTAGATGTGCAGATACTGTCTGGTTTAGAATATGAAATACTGAACTCAATTACCTAATGAGAAAGGATAACTTAAAGGAATAAGGCAGCCTGAACCCTGGCCCTAGAGATTCAACTCAGCACTAATTCTACTGACAGTTTCCTATCTATTCTTGAATTTTTTCTCCACATCACGTGTCCCTAAGGTGCCTCCAGATCAGCTACTGTGTAGCATTAATCTTACATTTTAACCTTTCCATGTGAAGTCTGTCATTTAGCTTACATGAGTGTAGATGCATGGCAAGTTTTTTAGTCACTGAATTTGCACACGGGGACCTATGTCATAGATTCTAAATAGGCTGATTATCTCCATTATAGGTCATACTTAATGACCTTGAGATGTCATATAGTGGTGGTCAGAATGACTTTGACTTATCTAAAAACTCTCGGTTCTTTCAGAAATATCCCAATTTTTCTAAAACTATAGAAATATAATTTGCTGATTTGATTTACCTGGGATTTTTTTGCTTGGGAGCCAAAAATGTGTACAAAGGACAAAAATCTATACAAAGTGTCTCAGGTTTGTCCTAAGCCAATTATATTTTTTTCATGGATTCAATAACTATTAATCAAATGTGAGATGACTATATAGATGAAAGTATAATAACTCACTAGTCATGCATAGGTATGTCATTTCTTTTTTATTCATGTACTACTCTCTAATTAATCAACAAGGCTTTCAATATTTATTGTAGAATCGTATTATAAAACTGTTAAATAACTTTTATCATCTCAGGCCTTAATAGTGTTTTTTGTTTTTGTTTTTCTTTTTTTTTTTTTTTTTATACAGAGTTTAACTATTGTTGTCTGGGATGGAGTGCAATGGCATGATCTTGGCTCACCACGACATCAGCCTCCCAGTTTCAAGTGATTCTCCTGCCTCAGCCTCCCAAGTAGCTGGGATTACAGGTAAGTGCCACCACAAAAATAATTTTGTATTTTTTTTTTTAGTAGAGATAGGGTTTCTTCATGTTGGTCAGGCTGGTCTCGAACTCCTGACCTCAGGTGATCTGCCTCCCAAAGTGCTGGGATTACAGGCATGAGCCACCAAGCCTGGCCAAACACTCTGTTTTTATTAATAAATATTGAAAAAATAGTTTTATAAAATATTAAAATATTTAATGAGTTGCTATAAAATAATACCATTTAAATCCCCATTCAAAATAATAGTGCCTAGTTTAATATTCAAGTCGATTTTAATAAACACATTTAATTAGTGGTTAAAAAATGTAGATCCCAAAGTTGTATTTACTTGAAATATCGATAGAAAATAGTAATGACACATGAGCAAGTTAAAAGCATTTTGTTTTGAGAGTGTTTCCCACTCTTCCCTTCCCTTTCCAAAGACAGAAGAGCCTCACCTTGTGGCCTCCACCACCACAGGCCCATGGGGACAACTGCAGGACTACTGCTCATATTCCCTTAAGGCCCAAGGGCTTCTCAGTCTGCTTGGCGTGAATGCTGTCTGGCCTTGGATTCATTCTTCATGGCCATGAGCTCTTCTCTGGCCCAGGGCAGGTCTAGAAATGCTGTCCAAGAGCCAAGTCCTAGAAGCAAGGACTCCAAGGGCCTACTTGGTGCTCTCCCTCTCTGTGGCTAAGCTGGTACCTAAGCAGCAAAGCAAAGTCCCCTTTACTTTTCCCTTGGCTTTTCTTAAACAGAAGAAGTCTTGCCCCATAGCCTTCATAGCTGGGAACATGCTGAGTCTCACTTGAAACCAGCAAGTCTCAGAGTCTCAACCAAGGCCCTCAATGTAGTATTTGGGTGTCACTGCTGGGCTCTTCAGTTGGCAGATGTTGAATCCTGTCAGATCTGCATCCTTCCCTTGAAGGCAGTGGGTTCCCTTCTGGCTCAGGGTGTGTCTAGAAATATTCATTGGGAGCTAGGGACTGGAACAAAGATCTCATGACTTTGACCTGGGTTCTATCCTGCTGTGGCTAAGCTAGTATCCAAGATGTAAGAAAGAGTTCTTCCCACTCTTCCCTTTCCCCTCAAGTTAAAGGGTTCCCTTTGAGAGCTATGACCTGTGCAGCCTGGGGCTAGGGAAGGAGTCATGCCAGCACTTCCTTAGCTGCCCTAGCTGGTATCTCAGTAGGTAGTGAGCCCTACTCACCTAGTCCACTGGCTCTGGGCCCAGTTCAGCACTAAGACTCACCTGTGAATTGCCGTCTTCGTGGCTTACACTGCCTTTCAAGATTATTTAGAACCCTAGAGCACTTTAGCCTGCAGTGCCAGGCTTGTGAAAACTTGAATTCAGACTACTGGGATTGAAGACTCCCCTCTAGCTAGGGCTGGATAAAATGCTACCCCTGTGGGCAAGTGTCAGCTGAGTTTGGTCTGGGTTTCCTTTCTGCTCTAACAGGACAGCACTGAGTTCAATGCCTCACAATTGCTGCGCTCTTTCTCCCAAGTGCACAGAAATGCACCTCTTGCAGCACACTACGGCTGACAGAGGATGGGGAATGGGCAGTGATGATAATCCAAGACTGATTTTTCCACCTCTTCAGTGCTTCTTTCAGTGATATGGAGTTAAAACCAGCTACTGCGAGTGCTCACCTGATTTTGGTTTTTATGAATGTGCTGTGTGTGTGTGTGTGTGTGTGTGTGTGTGTATATAGATAGTTGTTACATTGTTACATTGTTGTCCTTGCCCAGGGGGGTTGTTGTGGAGAATGATTGGTGGAGCCTTAAGCCTTCTATTCTGCCATTTTGCTCCACTAATAAAGTAGAGCTTTTAACATGTTTATTGACCACTGGAAATCCCCTCCAACAATGTTTCTGTTCAACTTCATTGATATTTTTCTATTTGTTTGCATAATTTTATCTTAGTAGAAATTATTGTAAAAGCTGGATACGAATATATTTCCCATTTTGGACCTTGCTTTTCATTTTTATATTCTTAATTTATTTGTTATTACAATAGAAATCAATGTTTCAGTTTTTTTCTTTATGACTGATTCTTTGTCCTCTTTATGTGGCAATGCACTTGTCCTTGTTTGCTTGACACATTCCTGGTTCATGCCTTAGCATATTTGTTAATAGTTCCTCCCTTTCTCTGCCAAAACTTGTTCCCAATAGAACATTGAATTGCATAGTCATACGATGTTTAAGAAATTTTTACCTCAAGATTATAGTGATCTTTTCTTATATTATTGTCTAAAATATGTGCTGTTTCCTCTTTTATATTTATATCAAAAATTCATTTTTGTTTATGTGAAGAAAAAGTAAATTTATATTTTTTCTTCTATAGTTAAACAATACAATATTATTTATTGAAAATATTGTCCTTTATCCTTATCCTTATCCTTATCCCACTTCAATACATTCCCATATGTTTGGTAAATAAACTAATCAGAATATACTCAACCCTATTTCTGATCTATCCTGTTCCATTGGTCTCTTTATATATTCTCAGTCAAAGCCATGCTATTTTATTTAATATAGCTTTATGATGAGCTTTCAAATCCTGGAAAGCAACGTCTTCCACTATGATCTCCTTCAAGAGTGAGTTGATTCTTCTTATTTGTAGTTTCTTAATCACATTGTGATATTCTAAAAAGAAAATGAAATTTTGAATAGAATTGCATTTAGCTCATTTGAATTTGGGGAGATTGACAGCTTTACAATTTTGAATCTTTTAATTTTATTTATAAACATCCTGCATGTATTAACATTTTAGAATATTTAGTATCTGTAAGATCTGTGGTAACATCCTCTTTATGTATTACCGACACTGATTATTTTTGTACCTTCTCTCACTTCTTGATCACTTTCAACAGATGAAATATTTAAATAACTACATTTTACTTTTTTTTTTTTGAGATGGAGTTTTGCTCTTGTTGCCCAGGCTGGAGTGCAGTGGCACAATCTTGGCTAACTGCAACCTCTGCCTCCCAGGTTCAAGCGATTCTCCTGCCTCAGTCTCCCGAGTAGCTGGGTTACAGGCATGCACCACCATGCCTGCCTAATTTTGTATTTTTAGTAGAGACAGGGTTTCTCCATGTTGGTCAGGCTGGTCTCAAACTCCTGACCTCAAGTGATCCAC
>CAUYLG010046299.1:0-164937 GCA_963573385.1 Cacajao melanocephalus
TTTCTGTTTCTTAGTTTTCCTTCGGCAGACGCCCTTTCCCTGCAGAGCTAGGCTTTCCCGGGTTCAGCTGTGCTTACTGTGAAACTCTCAGTCCTCAGCGCTTCCAATTGCTGTTCTTGTGGGGATGGGACCAGCCGAGCCGGACTCAAAGGGCACCCTGTCGGGTATACTCCGAACTGGGAAGCGCCGCGCCGTTCTGGTGCCCTGGCAAAACAGCTCCGCCGGCCAAAAGGGTCGCGCTGGCGACCTGAATGGCTCCTCCATTGGGTAGCTCCCAGTTTGTGGGCAACAGAAATTCATCTGAAATTGCGGTGTCCACATGCTCTCCGTGCTTTCACTGGGAGCTACAATCCTAAGCTGTTGTTAATCAGCATCTTGGATCTCTCTCCTCCTGGTGATGAAGTTTTTTCTGTTTCTTAGTTTTCCTTTGGCAGATGCCCCTTCCCCACAGAGCTGGACCTTCCCAGTTCGGCTGTGATTGCTGTAAAACTCTCAGTCCTCAGCGTTTCCAATTGCTGTTCTCCTTGTGGGGATGGGACCAGCCGAGCCTGACTCAAAGGGCACCCCGTCCCGTATACTCCGCACCCAGAAGCACCATGCTGGGGCGCCGACAAAACAGCCACACCGGCAAAAAAAGTCGCACTGGCGACCCTTGTGGCTCCTCTGCTGGGAATCTCCGGGTCTGTGGGCAACACAAATTCGTCTGAAAATGCGGCGTCCACTCGCTCTCTGTGCTTTCACTGGGAGCTACAATCCTGAGCTGCTCCTAATCAGCCATCTTGGATCTCTCCTCCAAAGTAAAATTTCTAAGACTGAATATAAAATAACTTTTCAAAGGGCATTTTGCAATACTCTGATCCAGTTCTTCCCCTAATGTTTAGTAGCATATATTTGCCTTACACACACACACACACACACACACACACACACACCCCTTTCTTTCAGGAGCAAGTCTTTGGTTTCTCAGCCCACTCTTACTAATCCACCCCCATTGCTATGCTGAAGTTCACCAAAGACATTTGATCCAGATATTGCTGAATACTAAGATTATTTTTTAGTTTTATAGTTGTTAATCCAATTAAGTTCTTCACTTGCTTATTTATATAGCAAATTATAGATAAATTCAGACCAAACATAGTGCCCCCTGCCATGGCAGGGCAGACACTGCATAGATGCAGAGGATTTTTCCAAGGCTCCTTAAGGTCCCTAACAGGTTACACTGCTGCCAGGGACCATGTCTGCTCAGGTAGAACCTTGCTAAATTTGAGACACTTAACTCTATGCAGAGCCACAGCCATTTTATGCTTGGAATTTAGTTTACCATTCAGGAAGCGCCTACACACTTTTCTTTAAATAGTCTCTGGTCTTGGTTTCCATGTTAGCATACACTCCTCATTCTCTTTCTACGTTTTTGGCTATACTAAGTCTCTTATGTCAGTCTCTCATTCTCAAACCAGCAAGTAAATGTTGATATTGCTCAGAATTTTTGTCCTAGGCCCTCTACTCTCTGTTCTTTATACTTTCCCCTGAGGAAATATTATCAATTCTCATGGCTTTAATCACCTATACACTGACAAATCCAAATTTATCTCTCTGGTGCAGATCAAGCTTCTGAGCAAACATACCTGAATATAGAACTGCCTATAGGATATTTCAATTTGGATGTCTCAAAGGTATCCCTAAATCGCTGCATCTGTCCAAAACTGATAACTATTGTTCCCTCTAGAAAACAATCATATGGCTCCATTACACATCCAGTTACTCAAGTCATAAAGTAACTGCGGGGGAGAGGAGGGTTATGACTCTTACTTTCACCTCATTCACCACATCCCATGAATCATTCAGTTTCTTAGATATGATTTATCATTGTCATCATCTAATAGAAAGAGTACCCTCAGCCACAGAGAGAAGTACCTGGTTCCTGGGATGGATATAGCTCCATTATAGACCATTCATTGCTGAACACTGAGCTGAAGAAAGACTATCAAATCTGAAATAAACACCCACCAGTGATGCTAGTTCACTATCAGCTGCCCCAGCAATAATGTCAGCTGCAGGTCATGTGCAGTTTTTGGCAATAACATTACCTTTACCCATTTTCCTCTCATGAATGATATGACACATGGAACTCTCCTTACTCTAATCCTTACTTAGATTTCATGTTCCTAGAAAATATTCCAGTCCTTAGGACAGTTACTAATACCAGATGTTCTGTGTTTTTCCACCAGTCTTTGTAGGTTGGTTAATGTGAACCACTAATGACAAATAGATCTGTATTGTGTTGATAAAATCCAGTTTCAAAACCCACAGGACTGAGAGCCAGATCATGGGCTGTGGCAAATTTCCCAAGATAATCTAACCTGTAGAGCCGCTTGAAAGGTTACCAACTGATTATTGCCTAGTGTTAGCCATATTTCCACTTGAAATATCTCTGAGGTCTTCTTGGGAAGATGTCTAAAGCCCATGAAATAATACTACAGTGTTTAAAAAACTCCTCGATTTAACATAAGACATGTACATACTTCCTTTAATTATAGAGATTATTAGCAAAAATATGCTGGAATCTAGGGTAGCAGCGGGAGTTTCTTCATCAGTTATTCAGTGTACCTAGATCTGGTACAATCTAGGTACCAATTCCTCTTGCATTGGTAAATGTAGTGGCTACACAGAGAATTAAGAATTTTTTTTTTCTCATTATAGCAACCTAAATACAAATGACTTTGTTCATCTAACATTTTATCCTTCCAAAAAAAGAGGACTAACCATCATATGAAGCGTGTCTTTGAGGTCAGGTTTGTGACAAGTAATCTCAGAGATGACTCAATCCAAATATAGTTGCCTCTGGAACATGTAATGCCTATCAGTGTACTCCACCATGATCAGCACACTGAGTTGGGCTCACTGGAGCATCCTGCTGGAGTCATTGCAGCATACACAGGAGAGGACTGGCTACTCCTTATATGTGGTAGGCATTTTAAGTCTTCAAGAACTCTTCCTGTGGTCCATCTAGCAGAGGTCCAAACTGCTTTAGGAACTTAGAAGAGCAATGAGACCAAAATAGAGGACTTCAAGGGGGAAGGACCATTTCCTGTGTGCAAGGGGAGAAGTTAGGGCTTTCCAAACAGAGCCAAGTCTTGAAGGCAAAATTGAGCTTTGAGGATACCAGTTCACAAAGGGTATAGGATGCAAATCAGGCTGCAGTTAGAAGTTCAAAGGGAAGGTTGATGCCAAATTGTGGAGTGCCTTGAAAGCCAGGAAGAAGAGTTTAATCTTGTTGTGGTTGGAAAGAGGGAGCATCCTGAGGACAAGTTGAAGAATGGATATCAAGAATCAGGATGACTAACCAGGTAGCTATTGTAATAACCAGGGCCTGAAGATGTAAACTAAATTGGTTGCTGTAAGAAAGAGAGACATTCTGAAAGAAGAATGGTATAATGGATAATAACCCAATCCATGATTATAACCAGATATCATGCAGAAGAGATAGTGCAGGAATCTCTGGGTGGGGTCCATAAAGCACATTTGTAAATACTCTCATTGGGTTTCATTTCATTACACAAGCCTAGACTCAACTTTCTGGAACATTTTGCTGTTCTCTTTCCGAACTGCAGGACTTTTTGTAGAAGGGGAAATGTTTCTGGACTTCTAGAAAACTGTAGGCCCATATGGCAAGGAAATTATTCTGCTTCTTCTCTCTCTTTTTATTCTTCCTATTTAATCAGTCACCAAGCCCTGCAGATCCCAAGCCATCCTTGTGTATGCCTGCTTTTCTCCACCACTGCTGCCCCTGCTCTCATGGCTACATTTGATTTCCTACCATAGATGTCTAGCAGCTCATTCACCCTTCAGTCTTGCCTGTCTCTGATCCATCCTTCATATTTCTATCAGTGAACTGTAGTCTTTGCAAAACTCAAGTCTGATTATGTAAATCCCCACTTTAAACATCCAGTGATGTCCTGCTGAATGTGTTTAGGAGGAAGTTCAGTCTCTTTGTCTTAACATACATGGGTCATCATGATTTGGCCCAGATGTTGCAGGCAGATGTATTTTGTTTGGCTACATGGTATTTTAATCATTGGGAAAATTCACACAAAAATCTATGTTCTAGGATTCACTTGAAAAATTACACAAAAAAATCTGATCATATCTGGGTCTGTATTCACAGTGGCAACTCAGGCTAGAGGGAGCTGTCATTCATGGGGACAGCAAATGTGCTCTCTGGTTTGTCACAGTCTGCACTCTCCATGTTGTAATGTACCCAGCCTGCTTCACTCATTGGCTTTATCTGTGTAGCCTCTGGAAGTATTTTTGGCCTGTGAATACCCTCATACTATTCCCTTTTACTTCTTCCCATTAATTTATTGAATTACTTACAGCTCCTGCAACAGGTAAGAAAGCTTCAAGACATTGATTTTGTAAGTGTTGCTTTCTCTGTTATCCTATTGTGCCTTTACCTCATCCTTTACCTATCTAATATCAACTTTTTCTTCAAGGCTCAGTTCAAGGGTGGCTCGTCTAACTTCCTTTAGTTCCCAGGCTAATTTATTTGCCCCTTCTCTGTAGTTTTTTTACCTTTATAATCTGACTTTTGTTGCCCCATCACTCCCTGTGCCCGCCCTTTCACAGTACCTATCATATAGTGCTATAATTAATGATTAGTATATTTTCTACACTAGACTATAAATTCCTTCATATATTTTTATATCCATGGCTTAGCATAGCATCTGCAACAAGAGCTGTATAAATGTTTGTTTAAGTGAATGTTGTTGGGAAAGTTTCCTTAAAGGCAATAGGCAAAACTAGAGAGTCTAAAGGAGAGTGTAAAGAAAGATGGAAAGAGGGTGAGGGCTGAACAATAGGTTAATAGGTGAGAAGAAGAGGATCTGGGGAAGAAAACAAAGAAGGACCAATTTGGAAGATAATTTGGATGGGCTTGGAGGTAAAGGGAAGAGAGAGTTTCAAGTTCCAAAGAGGGAATCCTCAGAACCATCGAGCACCCAAGAGAACTCAAGAATGGAGAGGGAGCACGGTGTATTGGGTGTATCAAAAAAGCTTAGACTTTAAACAAATCAAAGTCCAGCCCTCAGTTCCGCCACTTACTAGCCACGTAATTCTAGAAAGTTACCTAACTCAAGTTACTTAACTCCTTTGAGACCCACTTTCTAATCTGTCAAATGGAACCTACTGTGGCAGAAAGGAGATGGAGACAGGAAGTCAAAAACTGAGAGAATCATATTCATTTAAAAATGCTGTGCTCCATTGGCAGCCCACTATCAGTGTGTGGCAGAGGCATTCTTCCCCACATCTCCACAGAACACCATGTAACTCTGAAATCCTCAGCACTTCCAGCTATCAACAGTGCTAATCAATGAAATTGATAGTGATGTCCAGCAGATGCTACCTATTAGGAGTGGCAGTGGAGGACAGTGATGATGACATCCTTCAAAGCCCAAGGGAAAGCAGTACTTGTACCCACAGTCTGCAGCAATGTGTGCATGACAGACACAGTGGTACCCAGCAAAGATGGTCAGTGGCCGAACCTGTCTGTGAATGCATGTGAAATCCTTTCTGAGGACTCCCAGAAATACTGTGCGGGAAGGAGGGAGCTTCTAAGAGCTGATTTCCTATGTTAGTAGGTAAGAGCAAGCACCAGCAAAACTCAGGTTATATTATAATGGACAATTGTGAGGAGTCAAGTAATGCATGGAAAAGCACCTAGCAGAGCATCTGGTACTTTATTGAGACTCACGTAAGATGCTTTGTAGTGCTGTTATTATTATGAGAAAAGTCAATGCTATATTATCACAAAGACTATGTCATCTAATCTGCTTTCCATTGTCTTTAACAAGCACTGTTTTACCTTTTCTTTGCCTGTTTACCTCATTCTGTTAATAAACAGATCAGCCAAAAGACAAGGATTTTTTCCTCATACCTGCCATCCATTTACCCACATATTTGTTACTTTATTATCTTCCTTGTCTTTGAAGAGAAAGAACTGACTTGATTCCAGTTTTGCAAAGTGTCAGAGAGGTTCAGTAGAATGATTTGCTTCATTCAGCCAATAAAACAGACCTTCTGGTCTTATTTGCAATGGAAAATATGACATCTGGTCTAATTTCCCATTCTTTTTCCCCTAGGCAGAGTCTACTGTCTCCTGAGACTGTTTCCCAAAGTGTTTGAAATACTGGCAAGAAACATTTAACGAGGGCCCAATAGGATCTTCAGTTTTCTTATCTCTTCACTAGGAACTGAAATATATTATCTAATTCACATATATCCTGGAGGAATAATTGAGCTCCTGCATATTTCTAATGCTTTCTAATAATAGAAACCAAAAAATAACAAGTTACAGGAATACACATCTTTTTAAAAAACAACTGCTCTGGCCAGGCGCGGTGGCTCACGCCCATAATCTTAGTGCTTTGGGAGGCCGAGGCATGCGGATCACAAGGTCAGGAGATGGAGATCATCCTGGCTAACATGGTGAAAACCCCATCTCTACTAAACATACAAAAAATTAGCCAGGCATGGTGGTGGGTGCCTATAGTCCCAGCTACTTGGAAGGCTGAGGAAGGAAAATCGCTTGAACCAGGGAAGCAGAGGTTGCAGTGAGCCGAGATCGCGCCACTGCACTCCAGCCTGGGCGACAGAGCAAGACTCCATCAAAAAAAAAACTGCTCTTATATCATTTTATATGCTCATCTTGATAGCATTTTGATTATGTTACATTATCCTGTTTCACTGTAAATATTACTTATAACTTTGAAATATTTATCAACTTTGCCAAGTTCCACAAGTTCATTAAAGCAATAAACAATTAAATTTTATTTTTGAAATGTTGTAAATTATAAGAATTATTTAATAAAGCCCATGAGATCACTGAAAATTGAATAATATGCCTGCATAAATTTGACAGAAAGAGTCCATTTATTTTTCTATCAAAATTGACTTTTAAGTTTATTATAAAAGTAGACTGATACATTTGAAAGAGGAATTGTAATGTCATGTATACACAAAAAAACTAATTTAAATTAACAAAAATGGAAAGAACTGCATTTTCTAATAATGCAGCTGAAAAACAGCATTTCCTACAAAAAAAACTAAAGGTTTCCAATAAGGACAGCCAATGGAACCCTCCATGCTATGGTTTAAATATTTGTGTTCCTCCAAAATATATGTTGAAAATAAACCTCCAATGCAATAATGTTAGGAAGTGGGGCCTTTAGGAGATTATTAGGTCAATAGGATTCTTATCTTGTGAATGAGATGAAGTCTCTTACAAGAGAGGCTTCACAGAGCATTTGCCCTTTTGTCTTTCCATTTATTCTACAACATGAGGGCACAGCATTTGTTTCCTCTTGTATTAGTCAGGGTTCTCTAAAGGGACAGAACTAAAAGGATATATATATACACAAACACATATAAAGGGGAGTTTATTAAATATTAACTCACATGATCACAAGGTCCCACAATAAGCTGTCTGCAAGCTGAGGAGCAAGGAAAGCCAGTCCGACTCCCAAAATTAAAGAACTCAGAATCCAATGTTCAAGGGCAGGAAGGGTCCAGCACCAGAGAAAGATATAGGATGGGCGGCTAGGGCAGTTCTCATCTCTTCATGTTTTTCTGCCTGCTTTATATTCTACCTTAGTTGGCAGGTGATTAGATGGTGCCCAGCCAGATTAACGGTGGGTCTTCTTTTCCCAGCCCACTCACTCAAATGTTAATATCTTTTGGCAACACCCTCATAGATACACCCAGGATCAATACTTTGCATCTTTCAATCCAAGCAAGTTGACACTCAGTATTAACCACTACGAGCCCACCCCTTGTCAACTTGAACCCATACACAACTCCTGAGATCATGCATAATCTTCAAATAAAGACAATAATAATTACACCTAACATAATACAACTATCCTTCATACAACCAGAAATCCACCAGTCCCCAATCCAAATACTGTTACATGAAGTTAACAATACTTAAATGCTGATATGAAGTCAATAAATCTTATGTCACATGATAAAGGAAATAAATGAAGATATTTTCTTAGCACAAGTATATACATGCACAAAGATGTTTTTATCAAAAGAAGGAGGAAATACTTATGACAATTACAGTCCTCATTTCTGCAGCTGCTCACATGATTATAGCTGGTATTGATGACGACATTTTCTACTACCCATTCTGTATTCCCTTTGCCTTCAGCAAACACCTCAGCAGATCGTGGTTTTTTTCGTGTTGGAGTCACCCAAACCTTAATTCTTGAAAGGGTCTGGGCCATTTGCAGTCCTGTCCAGGTTGGGCTGTTGTAGTTTCCCATTGACTTTAATCACAGGGCATGTTAATACTAAGGGACATGCTAATGGATCCCCTGTATTCCATGCATACTCTTCCTTACATCTGTTGTGTAGTAGACTGATTTTCATCTTGATAGTCCAGGTCAATCACTGCAGCCAACACTGTAATTTCCTTCTTAGCCTGTTGACTTAAAGATAGGAGGAGCCCAAAGTGTCCAGGTGACAATCTTAACTTCCAGTTTAATGGAACAGTTGTTGTGTCGCCTGTGGCAGCATTCTTCCCTCTGGAACTAAGACCTCTAGGCCAGCAGAACAAAATGTCGCAAGAACAAGAAGCAAAAATTTTGCTAATGGTGAGTAGTGCCACTTCCACTTCCATCCCTTGATTCCTGGACCCGTAAATATTGGCTATAAGAGAAACAGTGCCATATATTGGATGCTGATTCAGAGCATACATGGCCTTCTGAAGACCTTTGCCTCAGCCCTGCAAAGTATTGTTATCTTGTTGGTGGTTTAATTGTGACTTCAAAAGGCCATTCCATTGTTTTATCAATCCAGCTGCTTCAGGATGATGAGGAATATGGGAAGACTGGCGAATTCCACAAGCATGTGCCCACTGCCACACTTCTTTAGTCATAAAGTGAGGGCCTTGGTCAGAGGCAATGCTATTTGGAATACCATGACAGTGGATAAGGCATTCTGTGAGCCCATGGATGGTAGTCTTGGAAGAAGCATTGCATGTGTAAAAATATGGAAGCAGTTTTGGAACTGGGTAATGGGCAGAGGCTAGAAGAGTCCGGAGGAGTAGGCTAGAAAAATCCCGTATTGCTATGAATGGAGCATCAAGGGCAATTATGGTGGGGTTCTGCTGTGGTATGAATATTTGTGTCCTCTAAAACTCATGTTGAAATTTTAAGAGGTGATTGGGTCATGAGGACTCTGGGTCATGAGGACTCTGCACTCATAGATTATTAATGGATGGATGGATTAATGGGTTAATAGGCTAATGGATTCATGGGTTATCATGGGAGTAGAACTGGTGGCTTTACAAGAAGAGGAAGAAAGACCTAATATAACACACTCAGCGCTCTCACCATGTGAAGCCCTGCACTGGCCTGGGACTCTGCAGAAAATCCCCAGCAACAAGAAGACTGTCACCAGATGCCACCTCTCCATCTTGGACTTTTCAGACTATAACTGTAATAAATAAATTCCTTTTCTTTATAAATTACCCAGTTTCAGGCATTTTGTATAATAAGCAGGAAATGGACTAAGATAAAAAGCAAAGGAAGAGCTATAGAAAGGGCCTCAGTCTTCTCAGAAATTATCTAAGTGGTTGTGATTAGAATGTTGGTAGAAATATAAACAGTAAAGGCTATTCTGATAAGGTCTTAGATGGAAATGAGGACTATCTCATTGGAAGTTGGAGGAAAGGCCATCCTTGTTACAAAGTGGCAAAGAACTTGGCTGAATTGTGCTCATGCTCCGGGGCTTTGTGGAAGACAGAATTTAAGAATCATGAACTGAGATATCTCATGGGAGAAATATCTAAGCAAAATATTGAAGGGGCTGCATAGTGTCTCTTGATTGCTTCTAGTAAAGAGATAAATGATTTAAAGATGGAATTCATAATTAAAAGGGAACTGGAGAACCTCGGGTGTCCTCAGGATCTTAGTATCCACTGCCTTGCACCACCTCATCTCTACTCCGCACATCAGGCACAGTAGTTCAAGCAGGCCCAGATGTGGCTCAGATGGCCCCTCTGGAAGGTACAGGCTGTGAGCCTTGGCAGAGTCCACATGGTGCTAACCCTGCAGGTACACAGAGTACTAGAGCCATGGAGGCATGCCTATCTACACCTAGATGTCATAGGACGCTTCAGAGAGCCTTGGGTCCCAGAGAGAGAACTGCCTTGGGGTGGGGCTGCTGTAAAGGTCCCCTACTAGGGCAAAGCCCAGTGGTGCCATGGGGTCAGGGCCATCTCAGAGAGCCCCACAGTACAGCAATGTCTAGTGGAACCATGGGAACGGGGTCACCCCCTGACACAACAAACCAGTAGAGCCACCAACATGTAACTCTATCCTGGAAGAGCCACAGGCACAAGACTCTAACCTCTAGGACCTGCCATGTGAGCTGTGCCCAGTGAGGCCAGGGGGCAGGGTCCCTGGAGCCTTGGTGATCCAACCCCACCCTAGTGTGTCTGAAAGGCAGGACATGGAGTCAAAGATTATTCTAAAGCCTCAAGATTTAATGTTGTTTGCCTTGTTGGGTGTTAGTGTTACTTGAGACCTGCGGTCCCTTTCTTCTTTTCTGTTGCTCCCTTTTGAAATGGGAATGTCTATCCTATGCCTGCCCCACCTTTGTAGTTTGGCAGCACATAACTTGTTGGATTTCACAAGTTCACAGCTGGAGGAGGAATTTGTCTCAGGATGAATTGTGCCTAGAATCTCACCCATATCTGATTTAAACAATATATAGATGAGACTTTGGACTTATACATTAAGGTTGATTCTAGAACAAGACTTCTATGGCTATGGTATGGAATGAATGTATTTTGTACGTGATTAGGACATGAATTTTGGTATACCATGGGTAGAATGCTATGGTTTGGATGCGTTCCCTCCAAAATTCATGTTGAAACTTAATCCCCCTTGTGGTGATACCAAGAGGTGGGGCCATTGGAAAGTGATTAAGTCATGAGGGCTGCACCCTCATGGATGAATTAGTGCCTTATAAAAGAGCTGGAAGGAACTAGTTTAGGCCTTTTTTGTCCTTTCTGTCCCTTTTGCCACGTGAGGACTCAGAGTTCATCCCTCTGGAGGATATGGTGACAAGGAAGCAGAGAGACAGGACCCTCACCAGACACAACCTGCTGGCACCTTGATCTTGGACTTCCAGCCTCCAAAATGATAAGGAATAAAATTTCTGATCTTTATAAATTACTCAGTTTAAGGTATTTTGTTACAGCAGCACAAATGGACTAAGGCACTCTAGTAACAGGAAAGGATGAAAAGGTAGGGAGTTATTCTAGACTGTAGTTTGTTCATCAGGTTCTAGGATGCCTGGTTGACCCAGCTGCTATTCTTGAAAATCTGATCTAACTCCTAAGAAGACAGGGAGAGGTTCAGGGGATCAGAATAGTGGACTCCAGCAGGGAATTTGTGTTTACTGGAAATCAACATGGCTTCAGGCCTCTTACTTTTGGCCTTCAGAATCTACTAAATTTCATCTATGGACAAAATATACAAATTTGACCATTTTGCTAGAAACTATCTTAATGCAAGATCACATCAATGATTGAAAAGGATGATTTTATCTAGGCAGCATGTATTTTAATTTTACCATGAATAACTAAGAACTCCAAAAATGCTGGAATGAAACATAGAATAGCAAGTGATTTGAGATTCTCTTTGCTACTACAAATTGAATGGGCAAAAAAGGCTTATAAAACCATAGTACTAGATGTGAACAATGAAACAAAGGAGAAATGGCTAAATAGTATACCCTTATTTAGTTATACTGAAATTATGATTTTTATATCAAAGTAGCTATTTACTTACATAGTCTAGAGTTAAAAACAAACAACCTCCTTGATTTCAGGCTGTTGGGTGATTTTACTGACCTCATTGCATAAAGAGAAATCTTGGTAATTAAGGCTTTCGATGTCTCCAGCCTAGTTCCAAATTGGAACATTCGAACAGGCTTATATAAACCAGAAATGGGATGGCCATATACTTTACTATCCAAGGTGTGATAGGTTTTAGAGAGAAAGCAGGCACCAGCCAGGTGGCATATGAGGAAAAGAGGCATAAACTGGTGCCGTCCCAGGCAAACCAGTGTTTATGTTCCTCCACATCTAGCTGGAGATAAATCCCTTCTCCCATCTTAGCTTTTCACAGAATATTTCCCAATTTCAGCCCTGTCCCACCCCCATGCCACTAAGGTAGGATTGAGAGAGAAGTCTGTCTTTCATTTCTACTCTAGTTTTCCCCCTAATTGAAAGAGACTGGCTTTATCTAGTCTTTGAGAGATTTCTTCATCTGTAAAATGCAGCTCTGCCCACATGTCCAGCATCAATAAGTCAAATGACCATCAGAATTACTTACATCATATCTGTCAACTAGGGACAAGATAAAAGACATTCAAAGACTAAAGACAAAAGAGATTGTAGGTCTTGCCTGATAACTCTATTTAAAATGTGGTGGGATAATGTCTATGAAGTATTAATGGATTATCTTTCTTTGACACTTTCTCATCTTTTAGCACTTCCCCTCCTTCATTGCCTCAGGGAAGGGTTGTTACAGAAGAAAGCAGATTTAAAAAGAGTCTCTTCCTAGCTTTTGAGTTTCAAAACCTAGGCTCTGAGGGAAACTGAAAAGACTCAGGGCAATTTTTTTTAAAAAAAGAAGAAAAGATAGGATAAGAACCAGGCTTCAGGCCTGAAGGGTAAAAGAAGAGTCAAGGTGACCCGAGGAGAGCTTCGATGCTTGGGGTCCTTGAGAAAACGGCATCTTGGCTTCCTTACTCCATCCCTCAGGTTGGGTTGGGACCCTAGGGAGTCTGCAGAAACCCTGGCTAGGTTTAGGAGATCCAAGAACACAGATAATGTCCTGCAGGGGGCAAGACCCTGGAGAACTGATATCTTAGACAGCTTCACCCACATGTCAGTGTGGTGCAGAAAGCATGGAATCACTTCTATGTGTCCAAGAGGGCACAGAAATGAAGAATGACCCTAACACCCTTCCGAGGCTTCCACTACCCCATGTGTCAGAGGAGCACCTGACTGAGAAGCAGAACAATCGCTGCATTCCCAAGAGGAGTAGCCTGAACCTAAAGGAGCTTTATGAATGAGCTTGAGAGGTGACCTGAGGACAGTGCGACTGGAACATGGCTGAGGACCCAAAGAGGCAATAGTAGTCCCAGGGGATGTCAGCTTGGCTAGATAACACCAAAGACCCAGGTCCAACTTTGAACCCTGGCACTCCTAGAACATAGGTACGATCATGGGAAAAATGAAAGAAAGACCCCAATTTAATTGAAATTGTGTTCCCACCATCCAAGAGGAGGGCTCAAAAGAGAACTTAAGTTGAGCTACAGAAAAATTTATATTTCTTCTGCATCTGTGTTTGTAGACGAGATTTGAACCCAGTACACAGAAACAAGGACATGCAGGATGACAGAACTATAGTGCCATCTACTGAAAAAGAACAGGGGGGAAAGAATATCCACTAGAACAGTTTTGAATTCAGACTCCTCCACTCACTCAGGGAATTCAAAAAGCCCCCCTGTGCCTCCACTTCTTTTAAAGCCACATTAATACACTTACCAAATCCTTCCAATTTCATTTCCTTGACGCTCTCCCCCTCCTTTCGTCTCCACTGGGTCACTGGTTTAGCCCCGGCCTTTCTCATTCCTCTTTTGCACTAGCATATTATTAATAATAACAACAACAGGTTAACATTTATTTGGGACTCATTATGTGGGAGGTATTGTAGTAGCGCTTGTTGTATTCTGTTAACTCTTTCAATTGTCACATCAATCCTAAAAGGTAGGTACTATTTTTATTTTCCTTTCACAGATGAGAAAACCGAGTCACAAAAAAGTTAAATTGTCCATGACCATATGCCAGAAAATGGTGAAGCCAGAAAACCTAGGCTGGGCTGTGCATCTCCAGAATTCATACTTTAAACCACTGTACTCTACTGTCTCTTTTTAGTTTCCTGACTCTTTCTGCATCCTCGGTCACTCCCCTCCACACTATTACCTAAATAATCCTTCTAAACCATAAGTCTGAACAGAGTACACCTTTCATAAAATCCTTCAATGGCTCCCCATCACTTTTAGCCTAAAATTTAAACTTCTTGGAAAGGTATAAAAGAGCAGGTATGATTCAGCTCCTGCCTACTTGTTCAGTCCCATTCCATAGGCATATTTCCCTGGCAGTATAAAATTAGCGGCAGTTATTTCCCTGCCCCAAATAAATGGGTAGGACACTACACAACACACACACACACACACACTCTCTCTCTCTCTCTCTCTCTCTCTCTCTCTCTCTCTCTCTCTCTCTGTCTCTCATTCATCCCAATTCCCACTCATTACTTTTAAGAGTCCACTTGATATTCATCCTGGTTTTGGAAGCAGTTTTTTCAGCATCCTATCCTAAATTATATTCTATTAAGTTCTAATTAACAGCTTTCTTGTCTGATCAGGGTTTTTGGGTCTGTCTTCCTCACGACACTGTGAGCATCCTAAAGTCAGGGCTATATTTGAATACTGTTTGTTTGGCCTGAAATGTAGCAGCCACCCTGTAGAATTGACAAATAAATAATTGATAAAAATATCTTTCATATCTTCATCTTTTTGCCTGTTTCAACAATAATTTCATAAATATAAATTGGCCTCTGCTAAATGCCAGCCAGGCATTTTGATGTAGACTTTTTTTTTTTGAGACAGAGTTTCACTCTTGTCACCCAGGCTGGAGTGCAGTGGTGTGATCTTGGCTCACTGCAACCTCTGCCTCCTGGGTTCAAGTGATTCTCCTGCCTCAGCCTCCCAGATAGGTGGGATTACAGGTGGTCACCACCACGCCCAGCTAATTTTTTTATTTTTAGTAGAGATGGGATTTCACCATGTTGGCCAGGCTGATCTAGAACTCCTGACCTCAGGTAATCTGCCCACCACAGCCTCCCAAAGTGCTATAATTACAGGTATGAGCCACCCTGCCTGGACTTTTTTTTTTTTTTTTTTTTTTTTGAGATAGGATCTCACTCTGTCACCCAGGTTGCAGTGTAGTGGTGCCCACAGCTCACTGTATCCTTGACCTCCCCAAGACTCAGGTGATCCTCTCACCTCAGCCTCCCAAGTATCTGGAACTACAGGCACGTGCCACCACACCCAGATAATTTTTGTATTTTTTTGTAGAGATGGGGTTTTATCATATTGCCCAGGCTGGTCTCACACTACTGGGCTCAAGTGATCTGCTCACCTCGGTTTCCTAAAGTGCTGGGATTACAGGCATGAGCCACTATGCCCAGCCTATATAGACTTTTAAATGCAGTTCTTCTAGCAATATTGCAAGATATACCTTATCATTCCAGTATTAAAGATAAAGAAAACTAAAGTTGAGAGTGCATGAGAACAACACAAGATAATAAATTATCTTGCAGGATTTTTTGAAAATTAAAGGTAATATAAATAAGTATAAGTACTGAATCCCAAACATAGCAATAACTTAATAATTGGTGACCCTTATAATTATTGATCAGTGATAAGTGCCAGGGCTTATTAGTGTCTCTTAACTATATGTCAGCGCCAGTCCAGATGCACCACAGCTGCTCATAACTTTAAATCAATGACTTGTCTCTTTTTCCTAGAAGAAGACAATTACTTCCTTTCTTCAGTGTTCATCCTAATCCTTGGTGCAATCCCTCGATTCCCACAAAGTCCAAGCTTCTGATTTCTGGAGGTCATCTCACAAAATGACATACAACTCCCCTCTGGGACTTTCTGACCCCACTTTGGGGAATACATTCTTACATTTTTCCCAGCATTTTAAAAGAATTTCCTTCCTGGCCTTAAGGAACTGAATGCTGCCCGCTTCTTGTCATTTTTAGAGTTGATGGGTTGCAGCCTTGCCTGAGCACAGTCAAGCCAGCACAGCTACTGAGGCCTGTGAAAGACCAGATGGTTCTACTCAAATGAACCAAGCAAGACTCCCTCAAACTCAATTTCATGTTCCAGCTTTTCTCAGTTGTCACCTGGAAATACTCATGCTCTCTGATGCTAATGAAGTACCATAAAATATTTGCTTCCCTTTGTGGAGTGGGGCTTCCAATGCCCAACACAAATAGGCAGTCCCCACCTTGGCTACACACTCCCCTGCCTGGCACTTATGCAACTTCTTGGGGATTTCAGTGAGAAGGAAGAGACAGAGGAAAGCAAAGTAAAAACAAAAGCCTGGAGGGGGTCCCAGACAAGTTCATATTCGTTCAGAAAAGAGGACCTAAATAATAGGGTAGGAATGGACTTTGGAGACCATCTAGTTCACTGGTGAGTAAACTTCTTTACATGTGAGCCGATTCAGGAAACATGAAAATGCTTATAGAAGTGGCAGGAATGGATCTTTGCAACTTAATGAACATTTTTTATGCCACATTTCCTCATACTGTATAACTGTCCTCTTTATTCATGTGGCAGATGGAACATGGAGCATGCATTGCCTCAAAGAAAAACTAACACAACAGGCTGAAGATAATAATTCTCAGCTTATTAATTTCAAAAGACTAGGCCTAGGCTTAACAACATAATATTGTATCAAACTAAGCATTTTACATGCATTCTCTTATTTAATCCTCAAAATAATCCTAATAGATGGTGTGATAGAATAATGGCCCTCAGAGATATGGATATACCCTAATCCCAAAACCTATTAATGTATTACCTTATATGGCAAAAGAAATTTTGCTGATGTGATTAAATTAAGGAGCTTGAAATGGGGAAATTAGCCTGTGTTATCCAAGCTACGTCCAATATATGGCAGAAGAGTCCTTATAAGGCAGAAGAGTCCTTACAAGGCAGAAGAGCCAGAGTGAGAAAAAGAGATGTGATGACCGATGATGGCCTCAGAGTGTGCACGAATGCTCCATTTGAAGATGCTCTGCTACTGGCTTTGGAGGGGGAGGAAGGAATCACAAGCCAAGGAATGTAGGTGACTTCTAGAAGCTGGAAAAGGCAAAGAAACAGATCCTCCTCTAGAGGCTTCAGAAGGAAGACAGTCTTGCCAACATTGAGGACTCTGTGACTTCTGGAACTGTAAGATACATTTGTATTGTTTTAAGCCACCAGTTTTGTGGTAATTTGTTAGAGCAGCAATAGAAAACTGGCTGGGCACCATGGCTCACACCTGTAATTACAGCCCTTTGGGAGACCAAGGCGGACAGATCACCCGAGGTCAGGAGTTCAAAACCAGCCTGGCCAGTGAAACCCTGTCTCTACTAAACATACAAAAATTAGCTGGGCATGGTGGCACACACCTGTAGTCCCAGCTACTTGGGAGGCTGAGGCAGGAGAATCGCTTGAGCCTGGGCGGCGGAGGTTGCAGTGAGCTAAGCTCATTGCATGGTACTCCAGCCTGGGCAACAGAGCCAGACCCCATTTCAAAAAAAAAACAAAAACTAATACAGATGGGTGCTATTACTAACCCCTTTTTACATATAATAAAACTGAGGCACACTATATTATGCAGCTTTGCTATTGTCACAGGACATAAGAGTGGCAGCCTGAGTGACTACCCCCTACACTGTATTGCTCTGTCACATAAAGCAAGAGATTCGGAGGAATTAGTAAGAAGGTTACTCTGGGACCAAGAGGAGGAAAAGTCAGAAGCAAAGAGTTCTAGATGCAAATGGAGTCTGAGAAGAGGATCCAACAACCCCTCTTCCAACGCCAAGAAATAGGAAGGGGAGGGAGGGAACAGGAGAAATCTAAGGCAAATAGGTTCAGGGATTTAGGAGCAACGTGTGCCTATCTCAACGTGTGCCTATGCTCTCTTTTCTCAAGGAGAAACCAGGTTGGTGACACACCCTCTGGGGGCAGAAGAATCCACTGCATAGTGTCTAGATTAGTGACCATGACAGAGGTTTACTGAATTTCCCTACACTCCAAGGTGTCAGGGGAAGCTGCATATTTTCTTTTGGTACCCATAAGTGACATAGTTGTGGAAACAAAGAGCTATTGGACCCAAAGAAACCCTGTGGATGGGAATGAAGAACGACTCATAGGGTCTTGCCTGGGCTGCTGGCCAAGGGCAGAATGAGAGGCTGCACCTCTCGGTGAATGCCAACATGTGTAGACAATAAGCAAAAACCAGATGTTACCATCTGTACATGTGCACACAGAAAGGCACATCTTGACAAGTCAGCAAATCTTGGTCCCGTGACCTTAGATGCAACCTTATGGAAGAGGTAAAATTATTGAAAAGTGGATGGATTGGGAGGGAAGACCCTGAATAGCCAGATGTTAATTGAAAAGTCACTTGATTTGTAAACCTTCCGTTGCTCATCATTGATCAAGTCCAAACTTTTCATTCTAAAGACTGAAGAAACTGAGACCTACCATTTTAAATAACTTTAGGGTACAACATTGAACAGTTTTTAAATTATAGGGTAGGGAATTAAGTCCATGTCTTCTGATGTCACAAGACCAGTACTTTCTATTTCCTCCCTGGTCCTCTCACTCACTTACTCAATATTTGTTGAGAGACTACTGGTATCAAGTATTGGGAATTAAAAGGGGAATTCCAGCCGGGTGCTGTGGCTCACACCTGTAATCCCAGCACTTTGGGAGGCTGAGGCAGATGGATCACCTGAGGTCAGGAGTTCAAGACCAATCTGGCCAATATGGTGAAACCCCAACTCTACTAAAAATACACAAATTAGTCAGGCATGGTGACGCATGCCTGTAATCTCAGCTACTCGGGAGGCTGAGGCAGAAGAATCACTTGAACTCCGGAGGCAGAGGTTGCAGTGAGCGAACCGGGATCACACAACTGCACTCCAGCCTGGGCAACAGAGTGAGATTCTGTTTCAACATAATAATAGTAATAATAACAGTAATAAGAGGATAATTCCTTCTGGGAGCTTCCACTCCTTTACCTTGGGGGTCTCCATGACTAAATATGATCCATTTGATCCTGAGAGCTGTTGTTACTACTGAGTAAATATGATCCACAAAGATGAGTCCCCAGCAGCACCCTCATTGCCTTCATAACTTGCACAGTACATTTTTGAAGAGCATGGGTGGTCCCTTCAGGTCTGACCTACCCTCCTTACAAGCTGTTACCCTTAGCAGGTAGCCTCTGGCTTCTCTTCACAGCTTTTCATTTACAAATAATTATTTTCTCTTGAAAAAACATCATTTACATGGTTTTAATGTAGAAGTAATTCTCACTTATTGTAAGTTTAGAAAATGAAGATAAGAATTTTTTTAATTAACAATAATCTCATTTCTATTAATAGAAATAACCACTATTAATAGTAATATTTTCTTCCTAGTCTTCAGTATATACACACAGACTTCCACACAGTTGGAAATTGGAAACAATATTTAAATAATTTGTTCTAATTTTCACCTATTCTTTTGAATAGAAAAATATGATTATGTGGAACAAGAGTCAAACATGCATACAATCAAAGGTAAATTTTCCTCTCTACTCTATTTTGTGCAACCCAGTTCTCTCTCCAGAAGTAATCCTGTTACATCAGAGAAATAGAAAAAAAAAATTTTCTATTTTTATGGAACCACAAAAGACCCAGAATAGCCAAAGCTATCCTAAGCAAAAATAGCAAAACTAGAGGAATCACATTATCTGACCTCAAATTATACTACACAGCTATAGTAACCAAAACAACATGGTAATGGCATAAAAACAGACACATAGACCTGGCTGGTATGCAGTGGTGACATCATGGCTCACTGCAGCCTCAACCTCCCTGGCTCAAAGTCATTCCTCCTGCCTCAGCCTCTCAAGTAGCTAGGATACAGGCAAACACCACCATGCTGGGCTAATTTTTGTATGTTTTTGTAAAGAGAGGGTTTTACCATGTTGCCTAGGCTGGTCTCAGACTCCTGGACCCAAACAATCCACCTATCTCAGCCTTCCAAAGTGTTGGGATTATAGGGGTGAGCCACTACACTCAGCCACACTTAAAGATTAATTATTATGTTCCTATGGGCTGGTCAGCTCAACATACTGATCTCACCAATATGTTACTATTCAAAGATTTTTGCAGAAGAAGATATGCTGCATGGATATAAATTATTATTTCTATCACTAAGTATATAATTACTTATTTTTAAATTTAAAATGGAAAATATTTTAAGCAATTTATTTTAAATCACAATAGTTCACCTAAATGATCAGACACAAGGTGGGATAGTCTTTCCTTTTTATTTTATTTTTTTATTTTTATTTTTTTTAAAGATGGGGTTTCACCATGTTGGTCAGGCTGGTCTCAAACTCCTGACCTCAGGTGATCCGCCCACCTCAGCCTCCCAAAGTGTTGGGATTACAGGCACCGCTGTAATAGTGGTTACTTCTATTAATCCCAGCCACCGCGCCCGGCTGGGATATTCTTAATATGCTGCCCAGCTGGGCTGTCAGTGGACCAGGTAGGCTGAGCCTGCAGATAGTTTGTCTTTAACACTTGAAACAGGTTGGAAAGGGCAGAAATAGACAAGCATTGGCATAAAGTTACCCCTCCTGTGTGGTTGACTTGAGATGTGAACATGGGTTTTCTAATTTCAAGCCAAGGCTTTTCCCACTTCTTTCAATATGTCAGATGTTGTGATATAATAAAAAGAGCACTGTACCTGATAGCTACATGATATTAGGCAAGACCCATAACCCTTCTGAACTGAATTTTTGTAAATACACATTTTGTAAATCTGTTTTATTGCTGCCTAATAGGATTATTGGAATATTTCTCTTAAAAAGCTGTATTTAAAAAAAAAAGCACAAGCCAGGCGTGGTGGCTCACACCTGTAATCGCAGCACTTTGGGAGGCTGAGGAAGGTGGATCACCTGAAGTCAGTAGTTTGAGACCAGGCAGGCCAACCTGATGAGATCTTGTCGCTACTAATAATACAAAAAGTTAATGAGGCGTGGTGGCACATGCCTGTAATCCCAGCTACTTGGGAAGCTAAGGCAGGAGAATCAGTTGAACCTGGGAGTTGGAGGTTGCAGTGAGCCGAGATCATGCCACTCCACTCCACTAGCCTGGACAACAGAGTAAGACTCTGTCTCAGAAAAAACAAACAAACAAACACACAAATCACAGTGTCTGGTTTATAACTAGGCATAGGTGTTTTCTTGCTTCTTTTCCATACTATCTTCTTCCCTAATTGTCTACATGAAACCTCTTACTATCAATCATAACAAGTAGTTTTTCATCACTTGACTGCTTTACTCATTTGTTTTTTCTTTTTGTTGAGATTTCACTTCAGCTCCCACTCATCAGGTATAATTTGCTAAAATCTTTTTAATGTACTCAGATTTTTGTGCTCTATACATTTAAATGGAGAGGAAGAAATGGGACGAGAATTGTAGTGGGCTGAATGGTACTCAAAAAAGATATGTCCAGGCCTTAATCCCTACAACTTGTAAAAATTTCCTTATTTGGAAAAAGGGTCTTTGCAGATGTAACTAAGCCAAGTATCTCAAAAAAAGATCATTCTGATTTGTCTGAGTGGGCCCTAAATCCAATGACAAACGTCTTCATAAGAAACACACAGAGCAGAGACAGTGAGAGAAAAGGAGGGGCCGCGTGAAAATGGAGGCAGAGATTGGAGTTATGCCACAAGGCAAGAAATACTACCTAGAGCCCCCAGAAACTGTGGAATAGGCAAGAAAGGATTCCCCTAGAGTCTTCAAAAGGAGCACAGTTCTGCCAACACCTTGATTTCAGACCTCTGGCCTCTAGAACTATGAGAAAATACATTTTTATTGTTGTAATCCACCTAATTTGTGGTCATTTGTTACAGAAGCCACAGGAAACTAATATAGGAACTAACATTTATTGGATCCTAGCATGCTTCTAGGAGCTTCAAACATGTTGGTTCATTTAGCCCTCAGAAGCACCTGGTAAGGCAGGATTTAGATGCCCATTTTTAGATGAGAAACCTACTGCCATTTGGTTAATGAGTGGTAGAGCTGAGATTAAAACTAAATTAGTTTGATTATAAAGCTCATATGAGCTATCTACTGTAATATGCTACCTGCCAAATAAATTATGTTTCTGTTTTTGTTTTTTTGAGACAGAGTCTTGCTCTGTCACCCAGGCTGGAGTCCAGTGGCACAATCTCAGCTCACTGCAACCTCTGCCTCCTGGGTTCAAGTGATTCCACTGCCTCAGCCTTCCAAGTAGCTGGGATTACACACATGCACAACCGTCCCTGGCTAAGTTTTGTATTTTTAGTAGAGATAGGGTATCACCATTTTGGCCAGGCTGGTTTTAAACTCCTAACCTCAGGTGATCCACCTGCCTCAACATACCAAAGTGCTGGGATTACAGGCATGAGTCACCATGCCTGGCCAAACTATGGCTCTTTATAGAGAATGTGACATTGAAACAAACTCAAGGGATCTTCTTTTACCCATAAAGGTAAAATAATTTCACCATATAAGTGCTCATAAATATTTACTGTCTGCTTGATATGGTCAGGAGGGTTTAAATAGTGGTTTAGTCTACTTTCTGTTGCTATAACAGAATACCGCAGACTGGATCATTTATAAAGAAAGGTTTATTTAGCTCATGGTTCTAGAGGCTGGGGAGTTCAAGAGCACAGTGCTGACATCTGGTGATGGCCTTTCTGTACATCACATGGCAGATAGGCAGAAAGCAAGACAGCACATGTGAGGGAAAGCTCTCTTTTATAACAAAGCCATTACTATGATAACTAACCTACTTCCATAATAGCATTAATCCACTTATGAAGGTCGTGCCCCCATGACCTAATCATTTCTTAAAGGCTCCACGTCTTAATACTGTTACAATGGCAATTAGATTTCAAGATAAGTTTTGAAGGGGACATTCAAACCACAGCAAGTAGAAAAAAAATAGCAATATCCCTAACAAGTACACCATGGAGTGCTATATTTCAATATTGGTATTTACATTTCTTTTTGGTCTTTAGCTTTTCTTGTAGATGACTTTAGTCTTTTGTGTTTTCCTTTAATAATCTATTCAATAAATATCGTTTTGAATATCTATCATATGCCATGTATTGTGCTAGATGACAATGAAAAATGAACATGATATTATTCCCTTCTTCAAGTTACTCCAAAAGTAAAATTAGTTACAACCTATAGGTAGTATAGGATAGGTGGTTAAAATACTTTTATCAGTGAAGCAAAATTGCTAAAACTTTTATTCTTCTTTCTCTACTGCCACTCAAACACTAAAAATTCCCCACATTCGTGTCAAACATAAATCTCTATAAACTCAATTTTATACAATATGCTTGAGACAAGTTGGCAGTATGACATAAGTACATGTAGTTAATCATGACAACAATATGGAGAATGGATGAGAGTCAAGACAGACCCATAGAACTTCTACATTTTTTCACAGTTTAGGATAGCTCAGATTATTGTGTGAATTCTCCAAACCTGGAAACAAGAGGCTCTGCAAAGAGTATCTAATTAAGCAAGGTGACCAGTGTCAAAAGACTAAACATCTCTATTACTTAAACTTGTTAAACATCACTGGTATTGAACACTTCTTGTGCATGTTGGGAGATTGTTCTCTATTGATCTCTCACGTTTATGCATGTCTTACAAGTAGCTTTTGTTCCAGACTATCTTTTCGAAGATGTTTGCATAGCAGACAGCTTTGGAAAAATAAAATAATATATATCTCTGTCTCAGAGAATAGATTTGCTTGCTAGCCAGTTGTCTTAGTCTGCTTCTGCTGCTATAACAGAATGCCACAATCTGGGTAACTTATAAGGAACAGAAATTTTTCTCAGTTCTAGAAGCTGAAAGTTTACGATCAAGATACAACCTTAGGTGTCTGGTGAGGGTTTCATCTTCCAGAGAGGAGGGATGTAGTGATTTCATATGACATAATGTGGAAGGGCAAAAGGGACAAACTCTCTAATCAGACCCTTTTATGAGAGCACCTAATCCCATTCATGAGAGAGGAGCCCTCTTGACCTAATCACCTCTTAATGGCCTCACCACCTAATAATACCACATTGGCAAAACCTGAATTTTGTAGGGGACACATTCAAACCATAGCACCAGTAAAATAAAGGCCAAGTTTCTACCAGGGAAAGAGCTAGGCAGGTTTGCTTGGGGCCATCATACAAAAGATTGAGGATAAGCTTGGAATATTTCAGGTATTTCTCACACTGCATGCGCCACATCCACTTGGACTCCCCTCTGTGTTGCCCTAGAGGAAGTAGGAGGAAAGAGGTGCTAACATGAACATGAAATTCAGGCTGCCTGCTGTATCATATGTAATGAAGTCCTTTGCCTGATTCAGCAGTCTCATGTCTTCTGCCAGTGCCCATGAAACTGTGACAGGCAAACTTGTTAGCTTGCAAGTAGGGTAAAATTCAAACCCTTCCCAACTCTGGACAGTGCACCACTTCAATCCTACCAGCCAGACCTCTCACTTCAGCCACTGCTGCTGCAACTTATTTCTTGTAGACCTCAACTAAGTCTGTGCAGAAATGATTGGATAGTATTCTTGCTTCAACCTGTGAAGTGTCCCTCTAGTTGTCTGCCTTGTGGAACCTCTGGCACCCCTGTGTGGAACACCCATAGGAACCCACTCAGTATTCTGGCAATGGGGAGGGAGTTGACCCAGGAGGGACAGAAACTAATGGATAAATATTTGTTTCCCCTTTAAATGGACATGAAAAACTCAACAACACATTTCAAAAGCTTCCTCAGAAGACGCTGCAGGATCATGTGCCAGCCATGCACAGAAGTGGCTAACCTTTTAATATTTAATACGTACTAATCTTGGCTTCTCCTCCTTCCTGTTTTGTGTGCCTGCTCCCTGGAATCATATTGTTAAATAAATCTTGCTGGCCTTCAGGGGACCCAGACAGACACTATCTTATATGTCCTAACTTTAGCGATTCATATTTTAGTGTAAATTCACATTCTGAATGTTCGAAGAGTTATTACTGTATCAGTGCTGGATGTACCAAAACTGAATAGCACCAAAAGTCTGGGATGCTGAGTTTTGACAGAATCCCAAAACTTTTCAGGTGCTTTAAGAAGAATGTTTAGTCCCTATATTATAGGAGTTTCTTGTATTGTTATAAAGGAATACCCGAGACTTGATAATTTATAAAGAAAATAAGTTTAATTGGCTCACGGTTCTGCAGGCTGTACAAACGTGATGCCAGCATCTGCTCAGCTTCTGGGGAGGCCTCAGGGAGCTTTTACTCAAGGTGGAAGGAGAAGCAGGAGCAGGCATGCCACATGGCAACAACAGGAGCAAGAAAGAGCCAGAGGGAGGATGCCGCGCACTTGTAAACAGCCAGATCTCTTGAGAACTCACTATCATGAGGACAGCACTCAGGGTATTATGCTAAACCATTCATAAGAAATCCACTCCCATGATCCAGTCACCACCCCCCGAGCCCCACCTCCAACATTGGGGATTACAATTCTACATGACACATAAGAGGGGAAAACATGCAAATTATATCAGTCCCTATTAACAGTCCTATATTAATTTATTTAATAGGACTTCTTAACCTCATACTGAAAACGATTAAATATAAAATCATAACCACAAAGCGGCATGAAAGAGGGAAGTGGGCATATCATGTGATCACATATGTTTCTAAAACTGTCTACTCAAGGTTTACAAGAAAGAAAATAAATATTGGAATGCTTGTTGTTAGACCAATTTTATGATAAAGTGCTCAATTTGTTCAAGCAAAATGTAAAGTTTAAGAGAACTTATCCTTCACTTTTAATATTCATGGTGACTACTCATGAGTGAACTACAGAGAAAATGTGGTAGAAAGAACTCATTGGCCAGGGATCTTGCTACAAGCAACTATTTCATAAAGTTAATTTGCCTTGACTAGTTCCAGATGTGCTTCATACCAGAAATACTGAAATACAGGAGCCTAGTATAGATCATAGGGATGTGATTTCTGCTATACAGATGAGTGTTTAAATAATACTCATCTAAACACAGGATCTAAAAATCGAATATAATTTTGTCTGTTTATAGGATCTAAAAATTGAATATAATTTTGTTTTTAAATTTTATTTTGTATTGGTAAGACTGCTATTTATTTGGGATGATATGCTTTATACATCACATACTAGAAGACACCATTCATTCTCATTCCTGAGCCTCTGTTTTACCTTCCCTTTTATTTTTTGGTAGCCACACTCAGCCACTTGGTTAGTTATGTGATGGTTGGAAGAAACAGTGGCTACATGTATACATACATATATATTTGAAATGGAGTCTCACTCTGGCACCCAGGCTGCAATGCAAACTTGCCTCCCAGGTTCAAGCAGTTCCCAGGCCTCAGCCTCCCCAGTAGCTGGGATTACAGGAGCTCACCACCATGCCCAGGTAATTCTGTATTTTTTAGTAGAGACAGGGTTTTGCCATTTTGGCCAACCTGGTCTCCAACTCCTGACCTCAAGTGATCCACCTGCTTCAGGATCCCAAAATGCTGAGATTACAGACATGAACCACCGCACCTAGCCAGCTATATAGTCTTAAAATATACAGCTCACAGTCTCCAGTGTGCCTAGAAGGCAAGAGATCTTTTTTAGCTCCCTGTAACATATTCTCTGAGATCAGTTACTCTTTTTGAGAGATGACCACAGGGGGATATTTCTAGGTAGTGAGGATATAGTCCTAGTTTTATAATACCCAGAGGACCTGCCACCTTTCTAAAGAGGTGTCATAATTTGGAGCTCTACATTTTGAGACATTTGTGCTACTCTAACCTTTTCATGTGGCTAACAAGAGAAGAATGTGCAAGAAAACATAAGTATCAACATAGAATCTGAACTACTCAGGACTAGAATCACTGCTATTGAAGGATGTTGAAGAATTTTATTGACTTCACTACAACCCATTCCCAGCTACACAAGCGGCAGCAAGAAAAGACTGTGTGTCTTTCCCTTCACTTCAGTAGAGGTACTGAGTATTGCTGGCTTCTCCTCCCTCCTCAAGTCCAAATTAAATGCCAGTCACAGTCCATCCATATTCATGCTGTTAACAAAGACTTCAGCATAGAGACTCAAACAATATTTCTTCCATCTCTGCCTCGTGGAGGATCATGAGATAAGTATATTTTTCACATGGATAGAGTAAATTAATGCTCTCTTGTCAAGAAAAAGAAACTACCATTAGAAAACAGTAGTCACAATTCTTAGCTGTTGTAATTAACTAATACTAAGTAAACATTGTGTGCTTTCTTTCTTCATATTAAACAACTGGTGTATTGTAGGGTAAAAATTTCTTCTGCATGCTTTAGTGACATTTGGTTTATTTGTATGTTGACTTCACAATGCAAGCTGCAATTACAATGCTCAGGAGTTGGCAAACTTTTCCCATAAAGGGCCAGCTAGTAAATATTTTCGATTTTGCAGGCCACATATCACTGTGACAGCTACTCAACTCACCTCTGCCATTGTAGAGTGAAAGCAGCCATAGACAATACTGAACAAATGAATATGGCTGTGTTCCAATAAAACTTTATTTATGAACACTAAAATTTGACTTTTATATAACTTTCATGTGTCCCAAATATTCTTTTATACATTTTTTTCAATAACTTAGAAGTGTGAAATCCATTCTTAGCTTGCAGTGTGTACAAAAACAGGTGGCAGGCTGGATTTGTCCCACAGGGGATTTGGTCTATTGTTCTCAGACCCCTGTGATGCTCAACGTCAATCTTATGGGAGGTTGTTTATCATTGCGTTTAAAGCTTCGAAGTTAATTGTACCTATGCCTCCATTTAAATTTATTTTAGGGCCAGGAATGGTGGGTAACAGGTGTCAGGCTGGATTTGTCCCACAGGGGCATGGTAGTCGCAGATACTCAGGAGCCTAAGGCAGGAGAATCACTTTACCTGGGAGGCAGAGGTTGTAGTGAGCCAAGATAGCACCGCTGCACTCCAGCCTGGGTGACAGAGCAAGACTCTGTCTCAAAAAATAAAATTAAATAAATAAACAAATACATTTATTTATTTTAGTATTTTAGAGAAGGGGCAGTGATACGTAGCCTAACAGGAAAATTCTTCTTTGGGATAAAATTTTGTATTTAAAACATAAAACTGAGAAGATAATTGTTCTAAATCGAAAAACCACTAGCACTAAACCCAAATTAATATTGCTGTATTAAATTGTATCTTAGTAAATTGTCTTAAATAACGGACATTCACATCTTTATGTTTTTAAAAAATAAAAGGTGGCTAATTACAATCTTATTCTGTAATTTTAAAACACATAAGAATATGAAAAGTTTTATACAGTGTTGATATATCATTTTTAAAATGTGCTCTTAAGCATATTTCTTTTCCTGCAAAAAGGCACCAACACAAAGGGCATGAACTTGAAATTTCTAGGGAGTTTTCAAAATCTTAAATAATCTTTAAAGATAATGAACAATTGGAAGTCAAGCCATTATGATTTCATCATAGTGGGTATTTTTCCCATTCACAGCTGAAATAATCAGCACATTTCAGAGTTTCAGTCCCTGGAGATGAAAGTTGACATAGCACAGTACTTGCTCCTTGACCTCCCAGTCCTAATAGTATTTTGCTATATATTGGAGCCCTGGGAATGTACAGACATCTCAATTTTCATAAGTTTCCATTTAATTTTTAAAATATGAATTTGGTCCTGTGAGTCTCTCTGAATTTTAGTAACAATAACAGGATTTTTTTTTCCTCAGAGTGTTTGAAATCTGTATGTTTTAGGAGGAAAATATGTGTTATCTTTTTCCGTTGTATGCTGCAATTACCTTCAGGTGCAACATATTTATTTCATACTATAAATACTTTTTCTCCCTTAGTAGATTTGCAGGTATTTTTTACAAAGCTTCCCATTCTTCATGTTTTTTGTTTTTGAAGTTGGGTTGCAACTATCCACCGGTACCACAAAAAAAGGATAAATAAATATATATACAAGAACACTAGATAGATAAATAAGTATTACACTAAACTGCCTGGCTTCCTTTTTTAAAAAATAATGTTTTTAATCTACTCCTGAGAGATTTGTATCTCTTTATGCTACAAGACAATAGGACAAAAATTAGTATTTTCTTTTCAATAATAGAGCATAAAGTTACCTGTACTTGAAAATGGAATTTCAAATTGAAGTCAGCCTAAGCAATTTATTTGCTAGCCAAATTTAAAAAGCTTAAAAAAATATATAGTTAAGATCTCCTGGAAAACTGGATATCCACATGCAAAAGAATAAAGTTGGGCCTTTACCTAACATCATCTATAAAAATTAACTCGAAATAGATCAAAGATCTAAACAAAGAGCTAAAACCATAAAACTCTTGGAAGAAAACAAAGGGCCAAAGTTTCTCAACATTAGATTTGACAATAATTTCTTGAATATGACACCAAAAGCACAGACAACAAAAGAAAAAATAGACAAACTGTATTTTATGAAAATTTAAAGCTTTTGGGGTTGTTTGGGAGTACAAACAAAACAAAATCTTTGTGCATCAAAAGACACTATAAACAAAGTAAAAAGTCAACCCACACAATAGGAGAAAATATTGGCAAGTTATATATCTGATAAGGGATTAATACCCTGCATGTAAGAGAACTCCTAAAATTCAACAATTTATTAAAAAATTCAAAAAATTGGTGAAGGGCTTGAATATACTTTTCTCCATAGAAGATATACAAATGGCCACAAACACATGAAAAGATGCTCAACATCAATAATTCCTAGGGAAATACAAATCATTACCACACCCATTAGGATGGCCACCATTAAAAAAAAAAAGTGTTGGCAAAAATACGGGGAAATTAGAACTCTGTGCACGGTTGGTAGAAATATAAAATGGTGCAGCTGCTGTAGAAAACAGTATGGTGGTTCATCAAAATTAAAAAATAGAATTACCATATGATCTAGCAATTCCACTGCTAGGTACATACTCAAAAGAACTGAAAGGGTCTCAAAGAGATATTCGTATAGCCATGTTTATAGCAGTATTATTCAGAATAGCTAAAACATGGAAACAACCCAACTCTTCATTGACAGACGAATGGATAAGCAAAATGTGATAGTCGTCCTTTGGTATCCATAGGGGACTGGTTACCAGACCCCCGACAAATACCAAAATCCACAGATGCTCAAGTCCCTTACATAAAATGGTGTAGTATTTTCACATAATCTACGCAATCCTCCCATATATTTTAAATCATCTCTAGATTACTTATAATATCTAATGCAATGTAAATACTATGTAAATAGTTGTTATATTGTATTGTTCAGGGAATCATGGCAAGGAAAAACGTCTGTATATGTTCAGTCCAGATGCAACCATCTATTTTTCCCCCTGAATATTTTCAATTTTAGTTGGTTGAATCCACAGATGTGAAACCCACAGATACAGAGGTTGTATATGCACACATAACATCTAAACACAATGAAATATTATGTAGCCTTAAACAGGAAGGAAATGCTGACATATGCTGCAACACAGATGAACCTTGAGGATATTATGCTAAGTGAAATGCGCCCATCACAAAATGACAAATCTGTATGATTCTGTCTGAATTACTTAGTAGTCAAATCCATAGAGACAGAAAGTAGAATGGTAGCTGCTAGGGTCTGGGGGACTAGGGAATGAAGTTATTGTTCAATGGGTATAGAGTTTGAGGTCTAGAGATGGATGGTGGTAGTGGTTGCACAACTATTTGTCTTAAATAATGGACATTCACATCTTTATGTTTTCAAAAATAAAAGTTAGCTAATTACACTCTTATTCTGTAATTTTAAAACACAAGAATATGAAAAATTTTATACAGTATTGATATATCATTTTTTAAATGTGCTCTTAAGCATATTTTTTTCCAGCAAAAAGGCACCAATATGAAGGGCCTGAACTTCAAACTTCCAGGGATTTTTCAAAATCTTAAATCATCTTAAATCACCACTGAACTGTACACTTAAAGATGGTTAAGATGGTAAACTGTATGTTACACGTATTTTACCACAATAAAAAAAAGGAAAAAAATAGTTGAGGTCTAATCCAAATGAAGATCTTTGTGTTCAAAGAATTCTAGATTCCAATTTCACTTCTGCCACTTACGGCTGGTTGTCATCATTAATTTACTTAGCCTTTTTTTTTTTTTTTTTTTTTTCGAGACAGGGTTGCTCTGTCTCCCAGGCTGGAGTGCAGTGGCCTTATCTCGGCTCACTGCAGACTTGACCTCTCAGGCTCAGGTGATCCTCCCAACTCAGCCTCCCAAGTAGCTGGGACTGGAGGCACACGCCACCATGCCCAGCTAATTTTACTATTTTTAGTAGAGATGAAGTTTTGCCCTCTTGCTGAGGCTCAACAATCCACCCACCTCAGCCTCCCAAAAGTGCTGGGATTACAGGCGTGAGCCACTGTGCCTGGCCAGTCTTTTCTAAAGCTAATTTTCATGATCTATAAAATACGTCCAATAATTAAAGAATTAATAACACATAAAATATCTTACTACAGCGCCCAACTCAATGCCTACGGCAGTGTGCATTAAATGCATCCCCTTCTCTTACAATCATCATGTCAGTAATTCAAATATACATCAAATGGTGTTGAGAAGGAATTACGGAGGTTTTCCCTTTTAGCACTGCTATCGAACTTTTCTCATTTTTGTTGGGGATGCTTGGATGAGAGGGAAGCCCTCCAGCTTGGTTGCTAGAATTTATGTCCCTCAATGCCAATACTATGTTCTTTTACCTCATTCAGTGTCCATTTAGCTCATTAAGTGGCCAAAAGTGTCCATCATTATTCTAGTATAGGCCTAAACTTAGATATTATGTACTTACCTCAATTCCAGCTGTACCCTGAGGAAAGGGGTGGAGGGCAGAACGGCTTGTCCCAATTCCCTCTCAATAATTCACCAGGTTCCTATAAACAAACAGGCATATTTATTAGAGGAGCAGTGGGTCACAAAGAAAGTCATGTCACCAGCTGCCTAGCTCTTGTGAGCCCATACCTTGTGTGCAGGAAGTATCTATTCTATTTGTTCATACTCTCCCACTGTTGGCCCCAAAGCAGAATACTCTGTTTTGGGTGTTTTTCTAAGAAGAGGTGTGTCTAGAGGCAAGAGCTATGTTACTGACCCTTCTTGGACCATGACTTTGACTGCTACTGACTATCATCTTCAGGGGGAAGCCAAAAATGGCAGACTCAAGTCGCAATTCATCATCCAGACATGTAGGATATGCATCGAAGTGTTTAGAGCTCAGGTCATCCCTTCCCTAACCCCTCATCCAACAGGGACCCTGTGCTCACTAATCCATCTCCTCCAAAAAAGCTACATCCGAGGGAAAGGGATGTATTTTCATTGGTTAATTTGTTCCTATGATCCACTTGTTAGAATCACTGACCTGGTTATCATTATTTCAATTGCTTTCTCTTGTAAAAGAGACCACATTTGGTAATGCTAGAAACAACATTCTTGTCAATCAGCAATGATAAGACCAGGATTGCTACTTTTGCTTTCTTGTAACCTTTGTACTTCATAATCAAACTAGGTGCTTAATCTCTTTTCATCATCTTTTAAGGAGAAATAAACACAGAATAGAAACGTCCTATATGCAGCATAAGGCCTCATGAAGAGAAGACTAAAAAAATTGAAGCATTTCCAAAAGAGACCATTTCAAGTCATCTAGTTTAAGTTCTTTCTCACTCTTGCTCTCTCTTTTTATATTTGTATAAATTTAAGGGGTACAAGTGCAGTGTTTTTACATGATATATTGCATGGTGGTAAAGTCTGGACTTTTAGTGTATCCAGGACCCATACAATGTAAATTGTACCCATTAAGAAATTTGTCATCCACCACACCCCTCCCACCCTCTCATTCTCCTGACTCTTACAGTATCATTTCACACTTTATGTCCATGTGTACAGATTATTTAGCTCCCACTTACAAGTGAGAATATGTCACTCTCCATCTCTAAACATTTATTAAGTCACTCAGTGTATAGCCTCTTCCTCCTACAGTTTATTTTTGAATGAACAAATAAATTCAAGTGTTAGGTGTTTTCCACGAGTTCTCCCAGAAGCTTTAAATATTATTTGGTTTGTGTCACAATCCTGTAAGGCAATTGTTTTCTATCCTACATTATTAATTGAGAAATCGAACTTTGATGAATATATAGACCTTTGTGTATTTCTAATTGTCTTGCTGTTTCATTGTAGTTTCAGAATTGATTCATAGCTTTTTGATTTTTAAATAATTTGCAATTTTATTTTTGAAATAAAAATTTTCCCCATTAAATTCTAAGTGTTTTGTCCTGGTATACTTTATAACGACTGGCCAGAATTTCATTTTACAGCCTGGGAATTTCTTCATTTACCAGGACATTGCCCTAAGAAATAATTTCTGCTCAGTTTAAAAAGCTATGTTTTTGCTTTATCTTTTTTTTTTTTTTTTTAAGATAAAGTCTTGATTTTTAACCCAGGCTGCAGTGCATTGGTGCCATCACAGCTTGCTGCAGCCTTGACCCCCAAAGCTCAAGAGATCCTCCCACCTCAGCCTCTCAATTGGCTGGGACTACAGGTGTGTGCCACCATGCTGGGCTAATCCTTTTCTTTTTTTTCTTTCTTTCTTTTATTTTTTTTGGTATTTTTTTTTTTGTAGAGAAAGTGTTTCGCCATGTTGTCCAAGCTGGTCTCATACTCCTGGACTCAAGCAATCTGCCCGCCTCAACCTCCCAAAATGCTGGGATTACAGGTGTGAGACACCATGCCTGGCCTGCTTTATTTCTACCCTAGGTTAATAAACTCCTCAAAGACAGGAGGTTCTAAGAGAGTATGTCAGCTATTTACATATATAACAGTGGGGAGGTGAATAAGACTTCCAATAACTTTTCCTTTGTCATTTCTTTCTTTATTTCTTTTCTCTCTCTCTCTCTCTCTCTCTCTCTCTCTGTGTGTGTGTGTGTGTGTGTGTGTGTGTGTGTGTCCTTTAGTAGGGACCTTCATGGAGAGAAGAGCAGAATTGTAAGTTGTTCTGGGAACTCATTCTGAGTTGACTGTACCACTGAACAGAGACTCCCCATTTCTCCCAGAGTAAGAAGTTGCATGCACCCAACGCAAATTTCCACAGGCCCCAAAGTCTCCAGCAGCTGGTCACCTGGTTTTCCCAGACAACTCTTATAATCACTTGGCTTCTAAATGCAGATTACCTGGTGCCTAAGCAGTTTAAAGTCCACTAACAAGATTGTTCTCATGTGCTCCCTCTAAGAAAGGAGGGCACTTAGGAGGGCAGGATCGCTTTGCAACAGCATAGATCCACAATTTCACTGGCACAAGCAGTTCCATGGCTTCTCTTGCTAACACTGAGTTAGTAACTTTTTCCAGTCTATAATGGGTCAGCCATGAGTTAGGGAAGGGACAGATTCTGGGCTAGACTATTTAAAGAAAATTTCACTGACTTTGGAGGACAAAGAGTTAGAAACAAAAGATAAAAACAAGAAACACACACACACACACGAACACAGCTCAAACAGACCTGGAGGCAGAATGAACATGTTAGGAAGGAAAAATGGTAACAGCACTGGTCTAACCCTAAAGATAACTTTGTGTATGCAGTTATCAAAAATCTCTAAATAATTTTTAATCAACAATCTACCTCCAATCTGTGTACAGGAGACATAAGTGCAACCAACCATTTAAAACCTAATTTCTAGCTGAGCATGGTGGCATAAAGCTGTAATCCTTGCTACTTGGGAGGCTATGGCAGGAGAATCACTTGAGCCCAGGAGTTTGAGGCTATAGTGATTCATGATAATGCCACTGCATTGTAGCCTGGGCAACAGAGCGAGACCCTGTCTCTAGTAACTAAATACATAAATGATGGAATAATAAAAATAAATAAAACCTAACTTCTCGTTGTACATTAATTCCATAGCCATTGATTAAATCCATACTATGTGAACAGCCATGTGCTAGGTATTAGGGATAGGATTATAGAGAAAGGGGGAAAATACCTACTATAAATTAACTAATACAAGCTAACAATGTCCAGGCCTATGGGTCCAAGCACTTTACATGTCTTATGTCACTTTATCTAATTTAATCACTATAGCAAAACCAAGCAAGTATTTTGTCCATTTTACATTTTTGAAATAAAGGGACTGAGTGTCAGAGATATTGAATAACTTGCTGAAGTTACATAGCTAGTATAAGGCATATAAACAATTTGATACTGTAGCCACCATTCTATTTGTGTCCCCTTCCCCTCAAATAAAGACAAGAAACCAAACTAAGAGACAAATAAAACTTCAGTAGTTGTCTCCATTTCTAGATCTTTTGTTCTTCAATAAATTCTTCAATGGTCTTTCCGTCTCACTCCAAAGCTGCTCTTTCTAAAGGCTCTAATGACTATCTCTGATCAATTCTGTATCCTCACTACATCTGTGAAGCATTTGCTATAGCTGACCACTCTCTTCTAACTGTAAAACTTTCTGCTCTTGGCTTCTGTGACATCACCTTCTTACCTCACAGACTACTCCTTCTCAGTTTCTTGCTGATTCTTCCTCTTCCTCTGCTCAACTTTGAAATGTTGGAAGTCATCATAGCCCAGCTCTCTATCTACAATCTTTACTTAGATAATACCATATAGTCCAAGGCTAAGTTTCATCTATAAATTCATAGCTGCCATGTTTATTTCTTCACCCTGAACTATACCCCAGACCAGTATATTCATCTGTTTATTTGACATCACCATTTGCATATCAAATAGGTATCTTGGACTTGATTATTGTTAATGACCTACAGACAGTGACCACCAGAAACACAACTATAGCTCAGCAACTTGGATTTATTGCTTGTTTCAGTATGTGAGAATGCACATCATGGGGAACAATGAGATGTCTCAGGAAGAGGGTGTTAAAAAGGACTTGTTATAGAATTTGGGTTTGTGCTAGGAGATTTATGGAAGGGTTCAAGAAAGAAGGACTTTGGCCTGGATTGGAAGCTATAAGGAAACAAAGATAATTCTATAATTGGGTATTTTAATAAGTATTATGTAGAAGGAAGACTAGACTGAGGCTACAACTGCAATTGGTAAAGAAGCAGCAGGCACGCCTATTAGCCAGGATAAAGAGATATTTGATCATTTTTACAGCTTGGACAATGTTTATGTTGTGTCTATGTTCAGTTATGATTACACAGTGATCTTACTTTTGCCTTGATCTATCAGGGTCACAGAGTAGTCTTGTCTGATGTTCTGTGAAATTGTCTCTGTTCAATAGAATACCAATGCCTAGCTGTGATTGCCAGGCCAGCTCAAAGCAACAGCAAACCAAACTGGTAGTACCAGGCCATCTCCTGGATGTCATGGTCTGCTTTTCTCTTTCTCAGTATCCACACTAGAATTCTTGATTTACTGTCTTCCACCTCACTCAATCAAAAACCATTACCTCACAGACTTCCTATGCGGCACTATCACCCACACATGTGCTCACCCCAAAACCGAAGATTCACTTTTGATGATGCCCTTTTCTTCATTTTCCACAGCCAATCACCAAACCCCATTGTCTTCTTTTATTTCTCCTGCCATTGTTCTGGTCCAGACTACCATTATCTTCCTCCTAAACATGAAATGCATCCTATTTTCTCTGCTTCCACTCTTGCCCCTCTACAATCCATTCTCTTCATAAGATGTAGATCGTATTACTCCCTTGCTTTAAAAGTTTCAAATAGCTTCCCATTGTACTCAGAATAAAAGCCAAACTTCTTACCCTGGCTTTCAAGGACCTACATGGTCTGGCTTCTGCGTAACTCTCTAACCTCATCTATCTGGGACTATCTTCCCACTCGTTCACTACGCTTCCCCCACACTGGCCTTCCCTGCCCTGCCCCTCCAACACAACAAGCTCCTCTTTCACTCTGCATTTGCTCTGTCCTTTCTTTGTCAGGACAATAGTTTCCCTACCAGGTCTTTCTCATCCAGGTCTCTTTGAGAGGCTTCCCTGACCATCTCATCAAGATATCGCCTTCCCAGTCAGTATCACGTCTCTTCATTTTATTTCCTTCAAGTAGTAATCAATATCGGAAAGAATACTGTTCATTTATTCATCCGTTTATTGTCATCGCTTCACTGGAATTTAGCTTCCTACAGGGATAGTGTTTGTCTTGTTCACTGTGATCCCAGCCCCTAGAAACCCGCCTACCTCATAACCAAGGGCTCAGGAAATGGTACACACTGCCTGCTTGCCACTGTGCTAATTTCTACTAATACAGCCAAAAACAAACAGCAATTACATTTTTTTTACTTGTTTTTTAACGGGGAAGTAGGGCACTCAACTAACAGGAAATAAAAGCAGAGTCAAGAAAGTGCCTTTTATCCATGGCGTGCCCAATGTGTTGTGCGGCCACGGTACATAGAGATGTGTCAGCACCTGAGGTTTTTCCTTCTCTGAGCTAGCTTCTTTCCTGGAAATCGTGTTGGGCCCTTAACCTTATGGTTCATCCAGTCTTTTAAGATCACCCCCGGGCTTCATTCCGGTAACCGCTCTCCTAGCAGGCCAAGGCCGCGGAAGAAGCCCCACCCTCTTGCGCAAGCGCCCAGTAGCTGAATCCGCGGCGTCGAAGGCTTTAGTGTGCGCATGTGCAACCAGAGCGGCGGCGGGAAGTGTTGCGCAGGCGCATCCGATCGACTCGGTAGGTGGGGAGCTCTTGGAGACGGCGACCCAGGCATCTGGGTGGCCACAGAAGTCGTACTCCCTTAAACTGTGAGTTTCCGGCGGTTTGCTCCATGGCGCGGGATTGTGAGGGATTAGGAACGAATTCAGGGTAGTGACTTCGGTTTTCTCGCCGAGCAGTTCCGTTCCCCGATCCCCTTGGGATCCCTCTGACCTGCGGCGGGAAAGTCGCGCGCCTGCGCACTAAGCATCCGGTTCGGTCTCGGGCCCGAGGGTAGCCGGTCCTTCCCGGCTGAGCTCGCGACTAGGGCTGGCAGGAGGATTCTCATTCATTCCCCCTTCTCCTCCTCCCGGCACTCGTGGCCCAGGGTCGTATCAGTTCCCCATCAACTTGCGTGGGGCGTTGGACGAGCCTCCTGGCGCTCCCTGTTAGTGGCGAAACGGTTTCCTCCCTCAGTCCTTTTCCTGACTTCAAACCGCCCCCGGCGATCGGCCCCTCCCCCACGCGGTCCCGCAGGCTACGCCGGACTCGCCGCACCCCCCGCACCCACCGCGCCTGCTGCTGCGTGGGTGCCCCGACCGGGACATTCTCCCTGCAGCACCCTGCCGGTGTTTCTGGGAGGTGAAAGTAAAGCACATGGAATTCCTTAGAAATGGCCACAGTATGCCCTACTGTGGAGGTTTGAACACATGGTGCGTTTATTTTTATTTTTTTTTTATTTTTTAATTTTTATTGTATTTTAGGTTTTGGGGTACATGTGAAGAACATGCAAGATTGCTGCATAGGTACACACGTGGCAGTGTGATTTGCTGCTTTCCTCCCCCACATGGTGCGTTTAAAAATGTTTGCCCCTTTGAGGGCAGTGGTATGTTTTTAGTGCGTGGTTTAGCGAGTGATCTAAACTTCTCCAGTGTTCTAATTTTCACAGCTGCTTTGCTCCCCCTGTGGATGTAACCCCTTAGCTGGCATTTTGCATCCCTTTTGTCTTGTGTTGGAGGCGTCTTTGGGGATTCAGATGGATGAGCCAATGGCTTTTTCTCCCCAGCGTGACCTGTTTCAGGCTGACGGCTCTTTAACAAAAAACGAGCAGAATTTTAAACTTTCAGGTATGTGTTCAATTCTAAAGGTGTGCAGTTGCAAAGATTTTTCAGGCAGCAGTTCTGTGTTTTCAATTGCTCTCAAAAAATAAGTGGATTGAATCTTCAAAGTGAGTTGTATGTTTCCATAGGACAGTGTTACAGAGCTTCGTATGATCTAGATTTTAGGACTGAATTGCAGTTTAGAGGACTGTTATACAACCTGTTTTACGGAGTTGCTATGGTCTCAATATCGGTAACTAAGAACGCAGAAGTTTGTTGATGCCCAAATTAAATTTCTCTTCTGTACCTGTGTTCTTATCTCTACTCACCGTATTGCGTTAAACTTAAATTTGGAAATTGACATTGGAGATCATGACTTAAGTATTTAAAAGCAGAACTCACTGACAAAAAAAATGTGAAATGTTTGTAGCAATAATAAAGCACCATATCTAACTGTGCAGCATGAAATGTTTAACCATAACCCAGACCTTGGGGTGAAGAGGACAGGGTCAAGCAGTGCCTCCTCTTTTACACTCACATGTGTATCTTCATTTCTGCTCTGGCACAGGACCTGGGACATAGTAGGCATTTATTAATAGTAAATATTTATTAAATAGAGAAGATAGAGGAGTTCCAGTTGACTGTATTTTTTTGTTGTTGAAAAGGTAGCCAGATCATCGTTTCCATCTTTGTCTTAAGTGAATTTTGTGCTTGTCCAAAAGATACTTATTTTGACCTTTTGTCCATATGTTCTTTATAACCCCACCCTAGAAAGATGTGACATCACATGCTTTTTGCTTTGATAGAATTCAGTTATCCCAGTTACCTAAACTTGAAACTTTAATCTTCAGCTGATGCTTTTTAGTTGTTTCCCGTATTGTTACCAACTTTATTTCTTTTTAATAGGTATGGCATTGTGTCTTCTTTCCATTCCCATTTTTGCCACATCAATTCATTTCCTTACATTTTGTTCTTGATTTACAATGGTTTCTTGCCTACACCGCCTGCTTGCACTTTTCCATCCTCCAGTTCATCTTGTACGCTGGTGCTGGAATAATCTTAAAATGCCACTTTCATCTAGTTTCATGGATAGTGTTCCTCTTCCTTTCCATTTTTTCAGCAGTTAGCTGTTTTTTAGTTCATCTTTCCCTTACTAGTCATTGGACGCATAGCACAGTAACACAGTCGTTATAGTATTCTTTTTCTATTGCTTAGGACTCTACATTTTGTCTCTCCTGTAAGCCCCTTGGCAGCAGGATCTCCTCTGGTTTCTGAAATACGTTGTGACTTCAGCAGAGTATCTGAATGGATGACTCTGACTTGTTTCTAGCATCGTGTTTAGGAGAATGCCACTGTTCTAATATTCTGAAAATCTGCTGGAAAATAAAGAATGGGGTGAATTTTATTCCAGATTTCAGACGTTTTGTAGTGTTTATGTAACAGAACATTAGACATTATAAATAATACCTATGATAAATTATAAAACATGCTAACACATTACTCTTATGTTCCTTTTTTTATATGATCCTTAATAACAACTAAAGTTATATAAACATAACTTCAATAAGGAGTAGAGCTGATGGGGTCCAGGCACATAACAGTCTCGTGATCTAATTGGGAAAGTAAGTCAAATTAGATCATGAGACAGGTACATGCCTGCACCTCATCAGCTTTACTCCTTATGAAGTTATATTTTTGATTAGTTTTTTTATATATCTTTGCATTCCCAGAGCTTAACAGTGTTCAGCACATAGTAGGTGCTTGAAAGTATTCGAACGAATGATTTAATGTAAGGATATAAAGTAAAATACCTAGTGTAATGGATGAACAGCATGTCTCTTTATTTTGAGAAATTTGTCAGATTTTTATAACATTTTTCTGATAAACATGATTATTGAAATTTTTGAAGGAAAGAAAGCCAAAATAAAATCTTTGCCCATTATTGAAATATTGCCACTATTGACATTTTGTTATATTCCTTTAGCCTTCCTAGGCTTACATAGGTACATTTTTTGGAAACTAAATTGCTATCTTGTTTTTTTTCCAAAAGAGAGCTGGAGTATGGGATCTTATTTCTGATTTCCATTTTTTGTTTAATATGTATCTTGAATATTGCTCATGTAGTAAATATTCTACAACTGGATTTAAGGTCCATTGCATATTATAATATATTTAATCAGCTTTTATTGTTGACCCTGTAGATTGTTTCCTTTTTTTTTTTTTTTTTTTTTTTTTTGGAGACATGGTCTCTGTCTGTCTCTCTCTCTCTCTCTCTCTCACCCAGGCTGGAGTACAGTGGTGCAATTACAGCTCACTGTGGCCTTAATTCCTGTTCTCAAGCAATCCTACCCCCTCAGCCTCCTGAGTAGTTTGGATTACAGGTGTGTGTGGCCATACCCAGCTAATTTAAAAAATTTTTTGTAGTGACAGGATCTTGCTATGTTGCCCAGGCTAGTCTCAAATTCCTGGCCTCAAGCAATCTTCCCATTTTAGCCTCCCAAAATACTGGGATTACAGGTGTGAGCCACCATGCCTGGCCAGTAAGCTTTAATTTTATTTTTTTAAGTATCTACTATATGGCAAGTTTTAATAAGTGAGAAAGATCTGTTCAGTGAAAGAATGACGTGTAAACTGTATATTGAATGCCTCCTCCATACTGGTGAACTCTACTGGAAGGAAGGCTTGCTTCATTCTGTGTGTTACAATGATGCCCTTAGCCTATGCTTCTAAAATGGGCTCTAAGTACCCATTAAGCATAGGATGTCAATACTAAGCATGGGCTAAAGGATCTTTGTTTGCCTGAGACAAATCTAGTTAATGACTACTGTCACAATGTAATTATTATTCGTGCCTTCTTTTCACTCAAGAGTGTCCCAGTTTGGGCTTACATTATATATTATCCCCTAGTTACAGGAGGTGTAAACCAGACAGTACCTGAAGCCCCAAAATAACCATGACTATATTCCTAGAGTGTCAGTTTTATTCCATGATAAGATATTGAAAACATTTCACTTATGTGATGAATATTTATTGTCTATTATATACAGATACTTTTCTAGGTGCTAGGGATAAATCAAAACAGAGATAGTAAACAAAAGAAATATTATGTTCAAAAGTGATTGGTGTTACAAAGAAAATGTAAAAAGGGGAAAGGGTGATAGAAAGTATTGGGGAAGAAGATTGTAATTTTAGTAAGTATAGTTGGTCAGAGCTTTCTGTAACATTTGATCTAAGACTTCAAAGTGGTGAGGAGTGAGCTGTGCAGATATTTGGGGAAGAGCATTCCAAACAGGAAACAGCAAGTACAAAGGCCCTGAGATGGGAATGTGCCTAGCATTCAAGAATAGCAAGGAGGTCACTGTGGCTAGAATGTGGAAGGTAATTGGAGTGAAGTCAGAGAGAGATGTAAAGACGTGTTCTAATGGAGTGAGATGTGAAATCATTAGGGGTTTTGAGCGAAATAGTGACATGGTGACTTAGCTTTAACAGAATAACATCTAGACTTGGTTTAATTTTGTACTTATTGAAAGAGTTATTTTATACCTAATTGGACAAATAATTGTATATTTCTGGTACATACATAAAAAAGAAAATATTTCAGGTCTATCTCTTCAGAATTACTTTTTTTACTTGGATGCATCAATATTCTGTTTTTCCCTCACAGTATTGTTCTGTATACATTAGTGTGATGCAGAATTTCTTGAAGAATCCAATAAAAAGCCATTGTTAATGGACTTTTTTTTTTTTTGTATTTTTAGTAGAAATGGGGTTTCACAGTGTTAGCCAGACCTCAAGTTATCTGCCCACCTTGTGTTAATGGACTTTTAACAAGAGCTCAATTTTTGGAGCTCACCTGCATGTTACTGCTTCACCATCTCTACTGCTCCTCCCTACAACCATTTGGCTCTTAGGGGTTAAAGGAATGTTTCTCTGATTTTCTTTAAGTCACTAACACCTATTCTTTGAGTCCTGATGCTGGCTGACAACAGTTGTTAAGAGGCATCCCAATTCCAGAGTTGTTAAAATTGTATCTTAGAGTCAAAGAAAGGTAGTATCAAATTGAACATGTGCCCATTCATGGTACTTTTCCTGCGACTTTATGGAACTTGAAGCTCCTTGGAATTGACTCTCATTAAGAAAGGTTGTAGTTGACTATGGCAATGTCATAATGACTGGTAGAGAGCCAACTTTTCTCTCAGGCCTTGGTTTTAGTTCTAGGGTGAAGTAGTGTACTAGCTGATAGTGAGATAGCTGATACTTTGTCTTCATTCTGTTGTGACTTCTGAACTTTTGCTCTTTTTGCTCCAGCCATCTCTGGATGCCCATAATGACTGTAATAATTCATTTATTCAACAAATATGCCAGTCACTGTTCTGACTAGGAGTTGAATATAAATTGCAGTGATTTATACAAACAAGGAACCTGTACTGATGGAGCTTATATTTTAGTGGGAGGAGTCAGACAGTGAACAAATAAACAGGATAATGTTATAGTAGATAAGTACTCTGAAGACAGTAGGACAATGGAAGGAATGCTAATTTAAGTAGGATGTCAGAGGAAGCTGTGACAATCGAGCTATTTCATTAAGTTATAAGGGAAAAGCATTTCAAGCAGAGGGCCTAATAAGAGGAGAAGCCCTACAGAAATAACGATAACCACAACAATAAGTTATCATTGTCATTTATTTAATATGTATTGTGTGCCAGGCATTGTATTAAAAGCTTTACTTTTATGTATTATTTCATTTAATCCTCACAGTATCTCAGTAGCATGGCTGTTATTACTACTCGTTTTCTATAGATGGGAAAGCAGATTCACAGAGATAAGCTGTGTGTTCAAGGAAAGTCATACTAGCTGGTAAATAGTGGAGCCAGGATTCTAATTTAGGCCCCCATCTCTAAAGTAGTACACATAATTGCTATTTATGTTGCCTCTTGCATTGAAATCCATGAAGGTTCTCCAGTCCACATACGAAATACATGGGAAGGTGAGGGTGATTTAAATAAGTTCTTCCCATTTCCTTAGACGGGTTGATGATATAGTGGAAAGAACACAGGAGTCGATCTACCTGGCCCATTATTCTCCAGCCCTTAATGTTTCTCCTCCTCTTCACATCTGTTCTTCACTTGTCATTTTTCTGCTTAAAAACTTTCTATAGCTTTCATTTGCATTCTCTACTCTTCTCTTCCTCAGCCATATTCTATTTCTTTTATTTATTATTATTATTATTATTATTATTATTATTTTTGATATGGGTTTTGCTCTTCTATCACCCAGGCTGGAGTAAAGTGGCACAATCATATTTAAGTAACCTCAAACTCCTGGGCTCAAGGTATCCTTCTGCCTCAGTCTCAGTAGCTGAAACTACAGGCATGTATTACAAAGCCCAGCTAGTTTTTTTTAAATTTTTTTAAGAGATGGGTCTCAAACACCTGGCCTCAAGCAGTCTTCTTCGTTTGGTCTCCTAAAGTGCTGGGATTAGAGGCCTGAGCCACCACGCCAGGCCACTTTGTATGTCATTGTCTCTCAGCCCTCTCCCCCACCCTAATCATCCAAGCCTGTTTTTTTTCTTTTTCCCTGTCTTTACAGACACAGTTAATTTTTTCTCAAATGTTTTCTTCCACTTTCACAACTTGGTTAATAGTTCAGAACAAAACTTAGCTGTCAGCTGAAGCCTTCCTAGCACCTTCAGAAATCTTCCCCAACCTAATAGTTAACGCATTCTTTTATTACAGGTATCACCTTGTATTAAGAGTGAACACGTTTCCTCTACTGGACTAAGCTCCTAATGGCTGCACCAAATTTATTAGTCTTTTTAATATGCCCATTGCTGAGCATTTTTTAAAACAGTGTTTATTTAAATGAATGAGTTCTGGCCAGGTGCGGTGGCTCACACCTGTAATCCCAGCACTTTGGGAGCCTGAGGTGGGCCAATCACTTGAGGTCAGGAGTTTGAGACCAGCCTGGCCAACATGGTGAAACCCTGTCTCTACTAAAAATACAAAAATTAGCCGGGCGTGGTGGCACACACCTGTAATTCCAGCTGCTCACGAGGCTGAGAATCTCTTGAACCTGGGAGGCAGAGGTTGTAGTGAGTGGAGATTATGTCACTGCACTCTAGCCTGGGTGACAGAGCAAGACTGTCTCAAAAAAAAAAAGAAAACTAGAAAATATATATAATAAAAATAAAAGAATGAGTTCTGCAGACATCAGCAACACCTCTGTGAAAGTGAGCAAATGATTTAACCTCCCTGAATTGAGTTTCCTTATCTGAAAAATCAGGATAATAATTCCTGTTTAGCCAAGTTCACAGTACTGTTGGGAAGATCTGTAAAGATAATGCTCGTGCAAGTGCTTTGAAAATGTCTTAAACCTATGCTATGCAGGGCTAGTAAAGCCTAGGTACTGTAATAAAATCTGAAGACTCTTGGGTAGTTCTCTTCTGTATCCCGTAGTTTACTGGGTCTTTATTATTGCCTCTCTTATTTTAACCATGTACATTTTTATAAATAGCTGATATTTATTTAAAAGTAGCAATTTCTCTGCAGTCAAGGATAAAGGATACTACTGGCAATTGGGACAAATTAAAAAAAAATTTTTTTTTACATGCTTGAGAGCTTTAGTAGGCCTTCTCTCTGAAAATATAGTGTGAATATTCAAAACAAAATTTTACCAAGCTTTTACAAGTTTGTGTCTTCACGGGAAATAGTTTTCAAGAACATTGCATTGTGTCCTTTTCATGCCATCTAATGATCACAGCACAAATTATTCAGTTATTTAAAAAATTTAGCTGCTTTTTTGTGTTGTAATTTATATGGTAACAATGTATCTATTAGTATATAATTTCAGTATAGTAGAAATTTGGTGTATTTAATTCTGGGACTATTCTTTTTGTCTATTAGTTCAAGAGGTGTGTGTGTGAGTTTTAGCAATTTCATAGGGTTTTAATCTTATTTAATCTATTTAAGAATTTTATTAAAACTTATAATTAATTACTCATGTTTTAGAATTTATTTCATTGACATTTTAAATTTTAAGAAACTATAAAATACACTGTCATTAATTAAAACTTTAAATTTTTGTTTCCTTGAAAGGTGTTAAAAAAGATATTGAGAAGCTTTATGAAGCTGTACCACAGCTTAGTAATGTGTTTAAGATTAAGGACAAAATTGGAGAAGGTAATATGCTTTACTATTTTTACAAGGTTTTTTTCCCTCCTATTTTCCTTTTGTAATCTTAGTTTTCATTATTATTTCTTATTAAAAATATATACCACTTTTTAGACTATTAACACGGTTTTATTACCAATTATGATAACAACTTTTCTTTTTCAACCTCAAAGAAAGAATAAATAATAAACATTTACAGTAAAATGAAGTCCTGTTTTAATCTATTATGCCATTGAAACAGTTTTTACAATCTATCTTAGAATTGTTTCATTAACATTTTTAAAAACCAGATATTGAAAATCTAATAAATCGTTTTATAGGCACTTTCAGCTCTGTTTATTTGGCCACAGCACAGTTACAAGTAGGACCTGAAGAGAAAATTGCTCTAAAACACTTGATTCCAACAAGTCATCCTATAAGAATTGCAGCTGAACTTCAGTGCCTAACAGTGGCTGGGTAGGCAATTTAAACATTTTAATTGAATTTGTATATAATTTATAAGATTTTTAAAATAGATACTTAGCAGGGGTGATGAAATTATGTGTGAATTAAATACATTTTTCAGTCAAGTGTTTGCAATTTGCTAGCACTTTCCTTCTAACCTCACAATGGTTAAATTTATAGTACTTTTAGATTGGATTTCCCATGAGGCTCAGCTTGATTTCCTGTCTTTTATCACTGCTTTTTGTAACCTTCCTGCCAAATCATAAACCTTGGCTTTCATGGTTTACATTATTTTGTAAATGTAGGGAACTCACATTTCACATTTCCCCAGCTATTGACAACCTCATCTAATATTTTATTTAGAATAACAGAATCATCTGATATGGTTTCTCTCTGCTAGGTCATTTCTGTCAACATATGGACATGATCTAGTATCTCATCCTCCTAAACTTCCCTCCTTCTTCCACATGCTTCATCATTTCTTTGTTCTCCTTTACAGCCAGACTTCTCAAAAATCATTTACATACATTGTTTTCATTCCACACCTCCCTTTCACTACATGCTCCTTGCAGCTGCTCTCCTCTATACTAAACTGGAAACTATAGAGTCAACCATTACTCTAAGCATCATTTAACACAATTGACTTGAACCCTTGTCTTGACTTCGGTACTGCTACACCCTCCTTGCTTTCTTCCCTCATTTGGCCTTTCATTTTCAGTGTCTGCCAGCTCTTCCACTTCTACCTGACCTAAATGTTGGAGTTCCTCATGCTTGCTCTTGGGTTTCTCTGTATTCGCTTTAGTGTCCTCCATTTCTACATGGTCTAATGATTCCCAAAAGTATATAGTTAATCTCAGACCTTTTATCTTAACTACAGGTTTGTATATATCCACCTGCCTATTTAACATTTCCACTTGGTGCCTGATAAATATTTCAAACTTAATATGCTAAAACTAAACCTTAACATGCCAAAAAAAAAAAAAAACCCAAAAAACCCCACCACAGCAAATATTTTATCTACCCATCTCTGCAAATGGCCCAAAATACACACTTGTTCAGGCTAGAAACCTAGAAATCATTCTCATTTTCTCTGTTTCTCTCCTAAACCACATTTATCACTAAGTCCTAGCCGTTTTGCCTCTAAAATATATCTAGAAGTTCATCCATGTCTTTTTGTCTTCTCTGCCACTATCTCAGCTGAAGTGTAGACTACTACTGTAGCCTGCTTCTTCTTTCTCCCCTTAATTTTATCTTCACACAGCAGCCAGAATGATCTTCAAAATATAAAATACATATGTATATAACTTAAATTGGGTCATTAATTCCACCACTTAAAATCTTTCACTGGTGTTTCCTCGTGTAGTTTGAAAAAAAATTCAACCTTCTTATGCCCATCCTCCCATCTCCCTCACTGTGCTCCATTTCTCTAGTTTCTCAGATTTGTTTCAATAGCTTTCTTACCTCAGGGCCACTGCCCAGACTGTTTCCTCATTTGGGAAGACTTCTCCCAGTCTTTGCCTGCTGACCCTTCATCTTCTGATCCGAGCAAGAGTGAAACTAGACACAGTAGCTCATGCTTGTAATCCCAGCACTTTGGAAGGATTATTTGAGGCTAAGAGTTTGAGACCTGCCTGGGCAACATAGCAAGATCCCATCTGTACAAAAAACTTAAAAGTTAGCCAGGCATGCTGGCACACACATGTAGTCCCAGCTACTCGGGAGGCTGAGGTAGGAGGATCACTCGCACCCAGTTGGAGGCTGCAGTGACCTGTGATCACACTACTGCACTCCATCCAGCCTGTCAACAAAATGAGACCTTGTCTCTAAGGAGGAAAAAAGAGAGTAGCACTACTCGAAAGATGTCTTCTCGGAATTAAGTTAGATTCTCCTATTTTTTTTTGTTGTTGTCACAGCGTCTTTTGATTTCTTTCAAAGCCCTTACCATAATCTGTCATTATAAATTACCTTGTTATTATCTGTATTGTCACTAGATAGTAAACTCCGTGAGGCCAGAAATTGTGTAAATTTTATTCACCATTGCATCACTAATGTCTATAATCCCTAACAGCAAGTAACAGTGCCCACTCAATATTGAATGAATGAATAAACCTATTTGTTTCACCTTCTGCATATTATAGAAGACAAGAAAATGAGATGGCCTCTGTAAAGAATGCTTGCATACGTTCTTATACCCTAAATGTGATCAATCCTTCTTCCATAGTTTAACTGTCTCCCTCTACTACTTTTTCTTTCTCTGTGCTTCAAAAAAAGTACACACTAAAAACGCCTTCCTCTGATCTGACAATGCAGTCAGGCATTGTCTTTAGGCTCAGCTTCCACTGTGTTACATTTTTCTTCTGTTTTGTTTTTTCCTTTCCACTTAAATTGCTCTCTGAAAAATTACCAGTTAATTACTCTTTGCCAAACTAAAAACCTTCCCTCAGTTGTTATTCTCTTTGACTTCCATGCTGATAACTCTTCCTTCAAAATTCGTATTTTGCTTTCTAACTTGTCTTCTTCCAAGCTCAGTTTTCTTTTCTTTCTGTTAATTTTCATATCTCTAGGTATCACTTCTCTTCAAATACTCTCACTGACTTCTCATTCTCTTCTCACTTAAGGTTTGTCCTTTATTTAGATATCTGTATCAAAATGATGAGGTCTGATTTTAGATGCCTCTTTTACTGGTTTCTCTGTTTATTTTGTTGATATCTCTATTGTTTTCTTACTCAGGTTCAAAATTATGGAAATCACCTTTGTCCTGTTTTCCTCTTTTATGAAGCAGTGTTGCATAGTGATTAAGAGCATATATCTGGAGCAAAATGCCTGAGTTCAAATCTGGCTCTATTAGTTTAGTGACCTTATTTATTACTGTTACCATCGTATCTGCTAAGTCTTATTAATTTGTTCTTACTCATATTTTCCCTTTTTTCTCACTCTGCTACTTCCCCAGTTAAAACTATAATTACCTCATTTGAATTATTATAGTATATAGTAACCTCAAAACTCGTGCTATTTTTGTTTTAAAAGAAAACTTTATCTCTAACACAAGAACACAAGTCACTTGTGTTTATATTATGTGATGATGATTTTAAGTCAATTTTCTACCAATATGTATGCATTGCTAAAATGATATTGTTTAGGCATAAGTTTCAGTTCCTTTGACCTTTCCTCTAAAAGTTCATTGTGCCTTTTTCCACTAGGGGGCAAGATAATGTCATGGGAGTTAAATACTGCTTTAGGAAGAATGATCATGTCGTTATTGCTATGCCGTATCTGGAGCATGAGTCGTTTTTGGTAGGTTTTAATATTTCTTGAATTTTTATTAGCTAAATATTTAATTGCAGACAGTATTTATGACTCATTTCATTCATAACTTTATTTTAGGACATTTTGAATTCTCTTTCCTTTCAAGAAGTACGGGAATATATGTTTAATCTGTTCAAGGCTTTGAAGCGAATTCATCAGTTTGGTATTGTTCACCGTGATGTTAAGCCCAGCAATTTTTTATATAATAGGCGCTTGAAAAAGTAAGTATGAAGAGTTACCAGAAAATATTTACCCTGTTTCTCTTTTTTTAAAAAAAAATGTTATTGTCTATTTTAAGGTACTGAACATGATGTTAGTAAAAAGGTAAAAAGATAGTAAAAAGGTTACTATTGTGAAGCAAATATTTGTTATCCATTTTGTTTTTGTTTTTATGGCAAGAGCGGCTAAAATTTACTCATTTAGCATGAATTCCATATACAGTACAATTTTATTACCTATAGTCTTCAGACTGTGCATTAGGTCTAGATTTATTTATCCTGCATATCTGCTACTTTGTATCCTCTGACCTGTATCTCTCAGGCTTAACATAACATACTACAACAGCCATACACATTATTTCTGTTTCAAAGTTTCACTGTGATGGGGAAGGGAAATGTGGTGAAGAAGATAATTAAAATTGTATTTGTGGAACAAGATACATTCTTAGATGTACCATGGTTCAGTGGAAATAGCACTGAACTAAGAGACTTAGAAAGAGTCTAGTAATTTTTGACCTTAGACAAGTCTCTTATCTCTGGACTTCATTTTTCTTTTCTAGTAAGTGAGGGGATTGGACCACATGATAGCCAATTTCCTGTTTTAACACAAAGGTTTTATTTTTATGTATACTTTTTAATGCTGATTATAATTATAGAGAAATTATAAGCTGAAAATAACATAAATACCTCTATTTATATAATGGTTCGTATTGAACGGAGTGAGATTATAACTTCTTTCTTGGACTTTTATACCCCTGACTTTTTAATTTTCTTTAATAGAATCAGATTTTAAAACCATGATTTTAATTTTTTTAAACTTGCTTTACTAGAAATTATCTGCTATGATGCCATCTCTGCCACCATTAGAACAAAGGATTGTGTTTATGTTATGTATTCCTCTTTTGCCTTATTAACACAGACCATTGGAAAAAGAAAATTTGATTGATTGTGGGATATATCTTAATTTTCAATCCTAGTTAGCTATTAAATTCTTACTTTGTCTGGAAAACTTATTTTTTTCTTTTTTCCGGATGCCATAAATTCCTCTCCCCAAAAAACAACAGAATGCTATAAATTCCTAATTGATTCTCCCCCAAAATTACAGTTTTTATGAGTATGGCTTGAGAGTATTACAATGTTACTAAGCTTTAATTGTTACAGATAAGTAAAAATGCTTAATTTTGTCTCTTAGGTACGCCTTGGTAGACTTCGGTTTAGCCCAAGGAACCCATGATACGAAAATAGAACTTCTCAAATTTGTCCAGTCTGAAGCTCAGCAGGAAAAGTGTTCACAAAACAAATCCCATGTAATAACGGGAAACAAGATTCCATTGAGTGGCCCTGTACCTAAGGAGCTGGATCAGCAGTCCACCACAAAAGCTTCTGTTAAAAGACCCTACACAAATGCACAAATTCAGATTAAACAAGGAAAAGATGGAAAGGTTCTCTCTCTTTTATTTCTTAAGTACTGACACTGTTTTAGAAATGTACTCCTTCAACCAACAGAGGGAGATACAATGCTAGGATACTACTTGTAATTTAAAACACTTTTTTTTTTTTAACATTTGTTATATGTATTGATTAAATTTTCACTAAGATTTGTACTGAATCATTTTGCTTACTATTTTAAAACTAAAATTTACTTTGTCAGTTTATAATATCTGACATTAACTATTATGAAACTATATTTTATGACAAAAATGGAAAATATTATATTTTCCCTGCATGTTAAAAAGTTCATATTAATTATCCTTTTTAAAAGAAATGATTAGTTATAGGAAAGAAATTCTGAAGTGTCTATCTCCATTTTAGCTGCACAGCAAAATGTAACATCCATGCAGGTGGTTTTTGAATTTTTTTTAGTTATATATATTTGTGGACTATGATAACATTGTATGGGTGTTGAGTTCTGTCTAGACTATTTTCTCCTTTCACAGAAGTGGTTTGGTGCCTGAGAATGACGTGGATGCAGCTGTTTTTGTTTCATCTCATTTAACTCTTTCAAAACTATGGCAGAGTACAGCTGGCAGAAAGTGTTACAGATATAATCCTTATTTTCCTTGTTTTTGTTGGTATTGTAGGAGGGATCTGTAGGCCTTTCTGTCCAGCGCTCTGTTTTTGGAGAAAGAAATTTCAATATACACAGCTCCATTTCACATGAGAGCCCTGCAGTGAAAGTAAGTAATGTAGCTTAATAGTGCAATGGTCAGTCAGTCATACACTGAAGAGAATTTTAGGTAATAACTAGATTAACATTTATTATCAGAAATTTTTTTAAAGTAGAGTTTGGCTTTGGCAGAAGGTATAGCTGCTGTGAGCATTTAGTCAAAACTTGTTTTCTCCAGTTTTTTTCTGAACTTTTCTGGTGGAATTTTTCCTCATTTTTGGTCAGTTATTACTGCTCTTTCTCTAGAGGAACATTGAAAACATTAAGGGCTTTTCTGTCATTGCTAGAGTGTGAGCTCCCTACATCTAGCTAACTCTTCTGACACATAGTTGTTATTGTAAAGATGTTTGTAAAGTTAACAAAATTGTCAACAACGTAGATGATTTCAGATTGACTTATGATATCTGTGATAGCTAGACAGCATGAGCAACAAATTAAAACTGTGATTTTAGCCAATGTACTTGTGCAGTTTACAGTTCTGAAATGGAGTTAGACACTAGAACATAACTGTTTTGTATTTTCGTAATATATCAGGAAAAGTTCTAATAAAGTAAGTATAAGTAAAATATTGGCCAAGCTAGGACTAATTAGTAAATTTTAATATAAGGCGACTTTACAGAAAAAACCCAAGAAGAACTTAAACATTTTAATAGACAAGTGTTTAATAGACAACTGTTTATTTGCAGTCCAGTAGCCATTCAGCAGTTTTTAAAGTTATGCTTCCGCTATTGCTTTTTGCCATACTAGCATTTTAGGACAGCATGTTAAATGTCATAAAAATAGAAAAATAAGACTTTTCTTTTACAGCTCATGAAGCAGTCAAAGACTGTGGATGTACTGTCTAGAAAGTTAGCAACAAAAAAGAAGGCCATTTCTACAAAAGCTATGAATAGCGGTGTGATGAGGAAAACTGCCAGTTCTTGCCCAGCTAGCCTGACCTGTGACTGCTATGCAACAGATAAAGTTTGTAGTATTTGCCTTTCAAGGTAATGTGTTTTGATGGTGTTATAAAATCACCAGAATGCTGCCAGACAAGAAATTGCATTGATTTGGGCGGATAATTGATTTAGTGAGTGTAGCAGATCAACACAGATCAGTGAACTACAATGGGCCTTGATGCAGAACAGTAGTATCTTGAAGAGCAAATGATAAACAGTTTTCATATATTATTCATTTAATATGGATATACTCTGGAAAGTACATTTGCTCTTATATGCAGATAACTGGGAGTGAGTAGCTTTTTTAGAAGCTTAGAATCACACATTTTGCTTGCTGATGTGATCTTTCCTGTTTTCTCTCTTTATTCTCACTTATGTGGGGTAACCAGAACCAAACAGTAGAGCTCCTCTCTTACTCCCATCTCCATCTCTTTGACTCATAAATTTCTCCCTTTCCTTCAAGACTTGGCTTTCATAAAGCCTTTCCTGATTTCCCAGCACAGAGTTCGAAAAAAAAAAAAAAACTTTCCTGATTAACTCTTAAGTATATCTGTGATCAGTTACCCCAAATGGAAATGAATTTTTATACCTGTGAATTGCTATTGGGTTCTATTTTTCTATTATGGCTCTTATTATCTACTGATACTTTTTATTCTTGGAAGTTATTTAAAAACCTTTCTGGAATAAGTCTGGGGAATTAGTAGAGGGGGTAGAAAACAGTAGAAGCAAAATCTAGAATTTTTATCACACTAGATTATCACTTTATAGTAATACTTATTATATCGTTATCAAGGCAAAATTTACTCTGAATTAAATTGATGAATGTTATTTTTTAGACTTAAATAGTTCAACTTTAACATAACTAGAGAAATCTTATTTCATCATAAGGCGTCAGCAGGTTGCCCCTAGGGCAGGTACACCAGGATTCAGAGCACCAGAGGTCTTGACAAAGTGCCCCAATCAAACTACAGGTATGTTGTACTGGAAATACAGAACCCAATTAAAATGGATTGTCCCAGTCGTATTTTATTTTATGATCTCTGTCTATTTATAAGTAATATTTGAGCTCTTCTGCTTTTAATTAAGTTACATAAGCAGTTCTAGCAGTGTGGCATTCCTGTTTTTGAACTAATGCTATTTTTTATGAAAGTTTTTAATCCTAATTTTGCCTGTTTTTTAAACAGTTTTTTCCATAAATTACATTTCACATATTTATTTACAAGATCATCTTACCATCTTATAAATAAATATGCGAAATATAATCTATGGAATTTTGGTGACATCACCTTTGTGGGGGAAAAATTATGTTTAATGGTTTTTGCCAGCCAAAGACTTAAAGCATTTTATTTGCTTGCTTAATACCACAAAAGTTTCCTGTGATGTAGATACAATTGTGTTTGATTAAAATTTTTGTTATTATTATAAACAATATAATACCAATTAGGTTTTGAAAAAGAAAAAAGTCTTCCACAATCTACAAAGTTATCATGGAGCTGGAATCCAGGAAACATCTTGAATGAATAGATGAATCCTGCTATTCACTTGAGTTCTGGGCTTTGAAGAAATGCGTTCATTCATTGTATGTCTGTTCTTGCTTGCTAATGATAAAATAAACAAACAAATGAGATCATCTGTTCACACTCTAGTCAAGACACACCAGATAATTACAAAGTAACTTGTTGAGTATGGTAATAAAACTTATACAAAGTATTTAAGGAATATCTAACTATCCTAACCCAAACAGATTATGGAAGGAAATTCATGAAAGAAATGACCTCTTAGAATGTAAATTGGGCTGGGAAGTTAGCATAGAGGCATGAGCCAAGGAACTCAAGATCTTAACAGCGTACAGGAAACTAAAAAAGATTAATTTTGGCCGGGTGCAGTTTCTCATGCTGTAATCCCAGCACTTTTGGAGGCTGAGATGGGTGGATCACCTGAGGTCAGGAATTTGACACCAGCCTGGCCAATGTGGTGAAACCCCTTCTCTACTAAAAATACAAAAATTAGCCGGGTCTAAGTGGTGCACACCTGTAATCCCAGCTACTAGGGAGGCTGAGGCAGAAGAATTGCTTGAACCCAGGAGGCAGAGGTTGTGGTGAGCTGAGATCCCACCATTGCACTCCAGCCTGGGCAACAAAAGCAAAACTTCATCTCATCTCAAAGAGAGAGAGAAAGGAAAAGAAAGGAAGGCAGGCAAGTGATACAGTACCCAAAGGAATAGAGACCAAATAACCTGGTGATACTAGGAGGTCAACAATTAGAAGAGACGTCCCTTAAAAGAAAAAAAAAGGAGCTTTTTAACATGAAGTTGAGCTGGTCATGATTAATCTGCCAGAAGTCAAAGATTAAACTTCCTATAGTGGGAATGTAAATTAGCACAACCACTATGGAAAACAGTTTGGATGTTCCTCAAAAAACTAAAAAATAGAGGTATTACATGATCCATCAATCCCATTGCTGGGTATATACCCAAAAGAAAGGATATCAATGTACCAAAGAGGTATCTGCACTCCCATGTTTGTTGTAGCCCTATTCATAATAGCCAAAATTTGGAGGCGGCCTAAGTGTCCACCAACAGATAAATGGATAAAGAAAATGTACTTACACACAATGGAGTACTATTCAGCCATGAAAAAGAAGATCTTGTCATTTGTAACAACAAGGATGGAACTAAAGATCATTATGTTAAGTGGAATAAGCCTGGCACCAAAAGACAAGCATTGCATGTTCTCACTTATTTGTGGGATCTAAAAATCAAAATAGTTGAACCCATAGAGAGGGGAAAGACAGTTACCAGAGGCTGAGAAGGGTAGTGGGGGAGGGTATAGGGGACGTAGGGATGGCTACTGGGCACAAAAACTAGTTATAAAGAATGAATAACCCAGCACTTTGGGAGACCAAGGCAGGCGGATTGCTTGAGCTCAGGAGCTCGAGACTAGCCTGGGCAACATGGTAGACCCCTGTTTCTACCAAAAATACAAAAAAATAGCTGTACACTCGTGGTCCCAGCTACTCAGGAGGCTGAAGTGGGAGGATCACTTGAGCCTGGGAGACGGAGGTTGCAGTGAGCTGAGATCACACCACCACACTCTAGCCTGGGCAACAGAGCCAGACCCCATCTCAAAAAAGAAAAAAGATGAATAAGACGTTGTATTTGATAGCACAACAGGGGGGACTATAGTCAATCATAATTGTACATTTTAAAATACCTAAAAGAGCACTTGGGGAAGCCAAGGCAGGCAGATACTTGAGCCCAGGAGCTTGAGACCAGCCTGCCCAACACGGCAAAGCCCTGTCTGTCTCTACTAAAACTACAAAAAGAAAAAAAAATTAGCTGGTCATGGTGACATGTGCCTGTAATCCCAGCTACTCAAGAGGCTGAAGCACGAGAATTGCTTGAACCTGGGAGGCAGAGGTTGCAGTGAGCTGAGATGGCTCCACTGCACTCTAGCCTGGGTGACAGAGCGAGACCCTGTGTCAAAAAAAAAAGAGAAAAGATAATTGAATTGTTTGTAACACAAAGGATAAATGCTTGAGGGAATGGATACCCTATTTTCAGGATGTGATTATTACATATTGCATGCCTGTATCAAAACATCTCATATGCCTCATCAATATATACATCTACTCTGTACTCACAAAAATTAAAGTCTTCACAACCGCACAAAAATATAATTTTTTAAAAGTTTCTAGAGCAGTAGTTAGTGCTAGTGTTAGCTGAAGAAGAGCTTCTAATGTTCATTACTTTTCACTAAAATGAAAGCACTTTGACCGGTATGGTATGTAATTCTCAAGGATCATCCAGATTTTTTCCCACATAGCTAATTTGGATTCCTTTTGATCTTATAAAATGTGCATTTACTTAGTGTTTCCTAATGACTAAATATCCTTTTAAATGTACCAACATGTTGCTCTAGAAAGAAACATTATATTTTGCAGTGAGGATTCTTAATCCTGGTGGTACATTAAAATCACCTGAGGAACTTTTTTAAAACACTGAACTACTTCAGAACTGTGCAATCAAAATCTCTGGGTCTGAGCATCTGAATTTTTTAAGGCTCCCAAGATGATTCTAATGCATAGTAAATCTTGAGGACTATTGATTTAGATAATAAAATTTGAAATTTGAAATTTATTTTTAAAATTTATCTTCTATTACAGCAATCGACATGTGGTCTGCAGGTGTCATATTTCTTTCTTTGCTTAGTGGACGATATCCATTTTATAAAGCAAGTGATGATTTAACTGCTTTGGCTCAAATTATGACAATTCGGGGATCCAGAGAAACTATCCAAGCTGCTAAAACTTTTGGTAAGCAGTTTTGTGTTATGGAACAAAACAAATGCCTTTGATTATCTCCTACAAATTGCTTAATAAATTGTTATGAAATTATCTTTACAAATAAACATTCAGTCTCGATAAAGTTGTAATATTAAGTAGAAAATTCTTCAATTGCTTAAAAATAAATTTATCTTCACCTCTCCTCTATACATGTAATCATTTAATCTTTTTAAACACAAAGTAATACAGTATTGCAATATTTAAAGTTTGCCTATGTAATCTTAAAAGAATAAGGAGTAAAATCTTAACTCCTTTTAGTTATGGTTTCACTTTCATTACATAAATATCTTTAATAATATGTTTTACTTTTTTATTGTATTTTAAGCATCAGATGCACTATGTCTTGGTACTTAAGAGTGTCCTTGCCTTAAATGATCTTAGGCTATACTAACAAGTAAACAGTTAATTGTTAATATAGTGTAATAAGGACTGGAGAAGAGAATAGAAATGTGTGTTGTCAGGTTGTGTAGGTTTAGGGTAGCAGAGAAGCAAAATGCATAGAACGCCTTAACTGATGGAATATTACTGTAAGCATATATTGGACATGGATGTCAACTCAGCCATGCAAGTTCTTCAAGCCTGGGATATGCAGTGTACTTCATAGGGCATGTGAGAATTATCTCAGCCTTGCTCTGGCCAACAACCTGAACTCAAATGCCCATTTAATGTTTATTTTCCAAGCTCAATTATAGTTAATACTTTCCCAAGGAATACGTGTGATTGAGTCAGCTTACTACCCCACAATATAGAACACCTCAGGGGACAAAGTTTCAGCCAGCCTACCTCCAAAGTAGCTGGGCTGCCTTGTGCTCAGCCCCAGGATCATTGTGTCTTAACTGGGGTTGCATGTCAGAATTATCTGTGAATCTTTAAGAGATACATATGCCTACCCACTCTACCCATTCTTGGAAAATATGATTTAGAAAAGTAAGACACTTAGGAAGAATTTGGTCTTGTTAGTTTGAAAAAAACAAGTGATTTTGACTAAGAAACTACTGGTGTTTTAAGAACCACTGCAAAAATTACTACCCTTGCTTAGGCACCAGTGCTATGGTCTAATCTACAAGAAAAACTTAGTGGTGGTTGTGAAGAAAGCCTCATGTTAATACAGGCTTGCCGAAATAGGCTTCTACAGCAAAGTCAGTCCACAGTTTTTAACTATCTTGTACCTATTGTAGGGCATACAAGGGAAAAGTAACCATGAATGGAAAGCAAGATTGATATCTTTGAAATGGTATTCTTACATAATAATAATCATAACAAGTATGTTTATTCTCAACTGAGAAAACTTTCATCTACTATTAACTAACTTTGTGAGACATTTACATGAAGTCTATCAGCAAACACCAAAAAATTTTATTGAGGAGCTTGACTCTCTCCCATTGGTAATCCATGTTATAATCAGGGCCAACAATGGAAGTACAACATCTGACACAAAAATACTCCAGATCAAGTGCCATGACAGCAAGCAAGAGCTTTTAGAGATTTATCATTGTAATACTTGTTCTCATATGTTTAAAAAAAAAAAAAAATAGGGCCGGGCGCAGTGGCTCACACCTGTAATCCCAGCACTTTGGTAGGCCGAGGCAGGTGGATCATGAGGTCAGGAGATTGAGACCATCCTGGTCAACATGGTGAAACCCATCTCTACTAAAAATACAAAAATTAGCTGGGCATGGTGGCACGCACTTGTGGTCTCAGCTACTTAGGAGGCTAAGTCAGGAGAATCGCTTGAAACCAGGAGGCGGAGGTTGCAATGAGCCGAGATCGCACCACTACACTCCAGCCTGGCGACAGAGCGAGACTCCATCTCAAATAAATAATGCCATAGCACTTGTCTCAGTTCTATTAGTATGACATCTGTAGTTATTTTAGTCAGATGTTACTATAACTTTGGACTGAGTATAAAAGCCTCAAAATTTCAACACCACTGTGCTCCCCTTTGTAACCTAAAGAAATAACTTGGCTGAGATTAGCAGTGAGAGCACCTTTACTTCTCTTATCTGTAACCTACTCCCCTGTCCTCAACCCTTAGACCTGGCTCCATTGTGGGTTGTCATTAAGTACACAGCGAATTATGCTGAATAAATTAAAAAGAAAAGTCTTGAGCTGAAACAAATTCCTGACACATAGTAGTCTGTAGCAAAATATGTTGACTGTGTTGGCTTAAGTTATTTTTCCTGAATATTTTAAACGAACCCTCTTTTTGGTCGTACAAAAAAATCATATTGTGTAAATTGGTGACATGCTATAACATATACTACTAATTATTTTATGACTTCAGAACAAACTAATAAAGGAATAAAACTATATGAGTATTCCCCTCTGGCTATAATTTTCTAAAGAGAATAGGAATGATAGAATCAGTTTAAAAGTAAAAAAGGATTGGCATATTGTACCCTCAGCAAATTTTGTTTTCGGTAATTTGTTTCTTTTGTTTTCTCCATTCCCCCTTTTGTTTCCTTCCCCCCTGCCCTTTTTTTTCTTGGCTTAGTACACCAGTCCAATAGTTAGTTCAGAAAATGTAACGGTAATAATGACTTTGTTGACAATCAACATTCCCAGAAAGGCATCTAAATGTTGTGGTACTTATTATTTAGTACATTTAGTACATTTCTGTTTAATAAGGAAATGCAAGGCAAAAATAATACATGATTGCCATTTGTGTGATTAACTTATTTTTGTACATCTGATAATAAACACATCAGGAAGTTATTTCAAAAACATATTTTTAAAAACTGAGATATTGTTTATTTGTTCATTCAGAAATATTTACTGGGGCTTTATGTGTGCTAGGTACTATTGCGAGTCTGCTTTCACAGAGCTTAAATTCTAGTGAGGAAGAGAACATAAATACTATGAGAAATAAGTGGTACTGAGAAAGATAAAAGGAAAAAGGTAGTGAAGAGGCTTATTTAGGATAGGTTGGTCAAGAACAGCATCTTGATGTGTCATTTGAACAGAGTTGTTGAAATGAATAATGCCTTTTTATCCAGTCCAACAGACATTAACTGAGCATGTAATATGTACCAGGCATGGGCTGGGTTTTGGGAGTTCAAAGATAAATAAGACAGTTCCTATCTTCAAAGAGCTCACAGTATAGTATGTGGGACAGACATATATAGGATAGCAAAAGTAATAATGGAACTCCTCCCAAGATATGATACAAGCTGAAACTGATCAACTTTCTCTGAGGGTGTCAGGACTCAGAGGTGATTCTTAAACTGAGTGGTGATGTCAGTGAGAGTGTCCTGGGCACACACAAGGCGTGCAGGGCATCCTAGGCAAAGACAGGAGTCATGTAGTCAAAGGCATAGAAGCCTAGAAAGGAAATAGAGTGGGGGTGTGGGAGCTGCAGCTAGTTAAAGATTATAGAATGATAAGATGAGGCTGGAGAAATTAGCAGAGTCAAGTGAGTGCCTGGCATAGCTCTTAAATCACTGCTTTCTACTTACTGTCTCCCACTTTCTCTCCCACTATGCAATTCAAATACAACTTAAATATAGCATGTGGTACTCTTGTCTCACACTGTGTGTGTGTGTGTGTATGTGTGTGTGTCCATAAAGCATATGTTTGAACTTTCATGTTCCTCATGAGAGAGGCTTCTGATATATTCAAATAATAAAATGGTTTTTTCTGTTGTTGTTTTCTTCTTTTGCTTTTAGGCAAATCAGTATTATGTAGCAAAGAAGTTCCAGCACAAGACTTGAGAAAACTCTGTGAGAGACTCAGGGGTATGGATTCTAACACTCCCAAGTTAACAAGTGATGCACTACAAGGGTCTGCTTCTCATCAACCAACTTTTTCAGAGAAGACTGACCATAAAGCTTCTCACCTCATACAGACACCTCCAGGACAATACTCAGGGAATTCATTTAAAAAGGGGGACAATAATAGCTGTGGGCACTGTTTTGATGAGTATACTACCAGTTTAGAAGGCTGGAATGATGTACCTGATGAAGCTTACGATCTGCTTGATAAACTTCTAGATCTAAATCCAGCTTCAAGAATAACAGCAGAAGAAGCTTTGTTGCATCCATTTTTTAAAGATATGAGCTTGTGATGATGGGTCTTCATTTAAAGTTGACTGTTAAGAGGTAAAATAAAAAAGAATACTTTGTAATAGCCATAAGTTCTTGTTTAAAGACCACAGCAGGATGAATAATTTATTTTAACATTTTAGTGTTTGGTGGCACATTCTAAAATATAGATTGATTACTTAAAATGCTTGGGATAGTTCTTGGGACTAACATGATCTTCTTTGAGTTAAACCTACCTAAGTAGATTTTAGGTGGGTTCCTATTAGGTCACATTTTTAGTTTCCCTAGTTACCTTTCACTGACATATGCAGAAAAAGTAGCAGTTTTAGTTTTAATTAATGAAAATGGATGTGATGAGGATTAAATGAATCAAAAGACAATTTGTAGGTTGTTTTAGAGTTACGAGCTATGTATACTTTGGGAAAACTCAACCTGGTGCTGGTGCTCTAACAATTTTGTAAGTAAAGAAAATAATTTCTTTTTTAGAGGTACATATTATGTCTTTTATGAACACTAAAAGACGAAATGTTGGTCATGAGGCAAAATATCACTTAAAATTGAATGTATCCATTTTTAAAACATATTTTATGAAAGCATTTTAGTGTGAATTGCCATTTTTTCTTAATGGCTTCTCTTGATTTTTCTTCTCTGCCCCTACCTAAAACATTCTCCTCAGAAATTATATGGTGCTGACCACAAAGTTTCTGGATGTTTTATTAAATATTGCATGTGTTTACAGTTGGGAATATAAAATAATACATACACTGGTTGATAAAGGGAAGCTGTAGGACCAAGGTGAAGATTGATAGCCCAGATGCTTTTCTTTTTTGAATTATATGTTTTTTCACACCATCTTAGATATAACTAGGTAGGTGCTGAAAGGAAAAGTGAATAGAGAGTTGATAATATTGTTGGAGATTTTTCCTCTGCCTAGAGCCATCCAGATCTCTGTATCCTGTTTTGACTAAGTCTTAGGTGGGTTGGGAAGAGAGATAATGAAATAGGCAAAGTAGAAAAGGACCCAAGATAGAGATTTATATTCAGAAATGATATATATCAGTGACAGCATATCAAACTTCCTATGGGAAAAAGTCTGGGGGGTGGGTCAGCTGACATATTTCCTGTTTAGTAGTCATAGAATACAGATACAGTTTAGAGACATATATTCATTTTGTTATTTTGAGAATTGATAGGTCAGTATATGTACCTAACCTATTTGGTAAATATAGGATATATCTATATAAACCATTCCCATTCATCTGCTCTTATGCCATAATCTTTTTTAAAAAATTGGATGCTCTTGAATTTGTATATTTAATAAAGTTATCCTTTTATATTTTTTATGTCAGACTACTTATTTGAAAAATGATAGCTTTTTTTTTTTAATTGACCACTGGGAATATTTTTTTCTTTATGGGTGAATGATGATATCTTCAGCAATTGGTGATCCGGTAGTATGGTAACAAAACAGTCAGGTTAACATATACTCAGAAAATAAGAGGAAGAAAATTTTACCAAAAGGGTAGATAGGGAGACATTCTCTAAGAAAGTTTATTCAGAGCTGTTGTTTTAACTTTCCATTAATGGCACAGAACTTGGTTGATATTCAGGGGGAGGTAAAGGGGAGCTAGTATTTTTAAAGATATCTAGTGTTACAAATTAGTTAGTTAGGGATTTTCAGTCCCACTGAAGAATTTTGCCTCAATTTTGGACAAATATTCCCAATGTGCTAAATCAGAATTAGCAGGGAGCTTCTATTTGCATACTTTTCAGGTTTTTAAGCCTTCTGAAGACCATTTTATAATGGCAAAATAGTCATTTCTAGGGATAGACTAAGAAGGTAACTAGATAATGCCATTTCCTCTTACGGAAGTTTCCAGAATATTCAACTATTTTTCATTGTCAGTTTTTTAAATTCTTAGTGCTCAGACTCAAACTGTTAAGGGTATTTTCTTTTAATAAGCCTTAGACATTTAGAACTATTAATATAACAAGCTACAAGTATTAGTTTTTTAAACAGGCTGAGCTCTCCAGCATTTTTAATGAAACTTTTCCTTATAAGGAGATGATTATAGTTGTCCTAATGACCTAAATAAAAATGTGGCTCAATAATGGTTATTCCAGAGAATTAATCATGGTTTATTTCAAGATTTGAACAAAAGTCATCAAGTAAAACATTAATATCTTACTGTTTCTGGCATCAGCATTTTAGGGACAAAATAGTGTTACAGATGTTAGAATATTGATTGCATAAAATCTTGAAACCCACAAAACTCGTAGGCTTAAGTCTTAGTAATTTTCTGTTGTTTATGTAATTTCAGCCTCGCACGTCACTGAAAAGTTATTTATCTTAAGAAACTGGCCAAATTTGGCGGGTAATGCCGTCTGCCAGTATCTGCAGATGTATTGTTTCCGCCTACATTTGTGCATGTTGTCTGTGGTCTTTAAAGAACACTGTCTAACACCAGGCAGAAATGTCAACTCTGTTCAGATTTTTTCCTATGTTCATAGAACTGATGTTGCTGTTTCCTAATTTTGTCAAATTATGTGTCTGAACTGTCTTCCTTTCTTGAAAGGTAGATATTATCAAACATACCAGATAAGTAATCAGAAGTAGTTAATACTGTGTCAAGTTACAGCACAATTTTCAACAAAGTAACCACAAAGATCAGTGCTAAGGCAAGTATTTAGTAAACAATGATGTTTTAGGTATCTAAAGAAAAAGTCATGATCTTAGGAAAGCAATTACAAATTGAAAGAGAAAATTATAAAACTGAAGTTTGGAAAACAAAAGTATTTCTAACAGTTCAAGAGTTTAATCTGACCTGATTTTTTTCTCTGTAGAAGACAATGAACTAAAAGGACACAATTGTTCTTGATCTCTATTTTGAGTGCTTTAAAAAACTAATAAATGGAAGAGTTCAAAATGGTCAAAATAAAAACTTATTTGGAAAGCATACGCATGGCTTTTATAAAGCAAGAACAATGACTAGAAAACAGATGTAAATGGTTTCGAATTTCTATTTAAGCATAAACTGCGAAAAATTACTCTTCTGTATTTAACACATCATGTCTTAGCCATTAGCAGATTCTATCTTGGACCCTACTGAAGCAATTCTTTAAGAAAAATAACAGGCTTAGCACTAGAAAACTTAACATATGAAGGAAAATAGGGAATAAGTAATGTATAGATACATCTCTGGTTCTAGATTTAGAGTATGCCAGTGTTACTCCAGTAGGTAACCAAGAAGATAGATCAAGGGATGGGCTTCTGACAAACTGAAATCAGAGGAGTAGTTGAACACAGCTGTGGAGTGAGTAGTACAAATTAGAAAATAAAAGATCCATCAATTCCTTTCTAATCAGAATTTTTCCCTATGTTCTTTATCCACATTCTATTGATGTGTTTTTATATGTGTATTCAATTGTGTATTTGCCCTTTGTGTAAATTCCTTCCATAACTTCTCTGAAGACTGTAGCACATGATCTAGAAATGACTTTAGCTAGGACAAGACCAAAAAAATAAACCAGAAACAGATGTATCTGTAGCCTCACATTATTGTTATTTTAGCTCTGTCCTTTAAAAGGAGCAGGGCCAGGGGAACCCAGCCACCTTCAATTCTCTCTAGACACTCATCTTCACGCTTTTTTACCTGGTAGAAATTTATTTCTTGTGGCATGTTGCTGGCCACTGTCTCTACACTCAAATGCTCTGATTTAAAAAAACAAAAAGCAGTCACACTGTGTATGTGTAAGAGTAATCTTTAGGCGAGTATTAACAATGCATCTTTAAAATACACTTTTCCCCATAGTTTGTGAAATGAATGCCTGGTGTTCTGTGAGTGTCCTTTCTGTCATTTAAATTTTTTATTTTGAAACTCCATAGGTAAATGGTCATATCACTTGTATACTCATAAAAAGGAAACATATCACTTTTATGTTTTAAAAAATTAATTTGCTTTCTTGACAAAAGCCAAAACCTCTTAACAAGGGTGCCTATTTTCCTAAGTTTAGTGCAATTTATTTGATTGAGACTGACGCCAAATGGTAAGAAAAATGAAATGCCTCATTCCTCTTACATAATCTCTTAACAGTAGACCACTACACTTCCCCATTAAATGTAATTTAAATGAAGCCAAGATTCTGACGCCATGCTTTAGATTCATAGTGACCCCAAAGTGGCCTTTGGATTTTGCAGTCACTATTACCTGGAATGCCTTTCTCTCCAATCTGTATATCCCAAATGTATTCATTATTAGGCTAGCAGAAATCCCACTTCCCTCTACAGAGCCTTCCCTGATCAGTCCAAATGATCATCTCCTTGATTCTCTATACACAGATTATAAGCTGCTGAAAAGTAAAGACTGTGTTATATATCCCCCCACATTTTCCATCACTGCATTTAGGGACTCAGGTACTCAGTCAAAACTTCGGAGTTGACCAGGAATCTGACACCATGGGGTTTTCCAAGCTCCACCAGAATAATCCCATTCTAAGGGCAGCTCCTATCATTCTTAAAACATCTAAACTATTATACTATTTTTCCCTTGGTCATGTGTCCTAAGGCTTCTCAGCCCCACAACCCCCATCCCAGCCATCTTAGTTCTAATTTCTCTCCACTCCAATTTACTGATGCTCCATTCCCATCACTTTGACCTCAGTGAAGATAGAGAAAAGCTGGTGGATATTTAATCTGTAATAACTTTTGCAACCTTGTATAAGAGGTGAGCAAAAATTTACAATTTTCTATTATGGTCATGTTTTTACTCCTACTGTGTACCAAGCACCATAACAATTTAAAAAATCAATTTAAGGACTTGTAAATATGTATAAAATACTATAGGAAAACAACATACACATTTGATTATGCTTTGCTAATGTGATTCATCTTCATACATGTGGAACCCTATTCATCTGGATTTTTCTGAGACAGCTTCAATTCCAAAAACTCGATGTGTTCTGAGAATGCCAATGTTTCTGCATCCAAATTGCATTTTTAAGAATGTCTCTCTCAACTAGAAGTAGTATAAAATTGTTAGGCATTTCAACCAGGTGTGGTGGCTCATGCCTGTAATCCCAGCTACTCGGGAGGCTGAGGCAGGAGAATCACTTGAATCCAGGGGGCAGAGGTTGCAGTGAGCCAAGATTGCACCATTGCACTCCAGCCTGGGCCACAAGAGTGAAACTCCATCTTTAAAAACAAGGCATTTCAGTTGTTTAGCTTTGAAAATATGTCCATTCTAATATATGTGGCATCGGAGGCTCTTTCTGCTTTGGGGACCAAATGATGTGTATATTATTCAGTGAGATAGATTCTTCCAACATCTTGAGAATGAAATGGGATATTAAGTACTTACATTGAGGTCTTAAATGTAAATGTGTGGATGTCACAACTGGGCAACATTTTAATGCCTCCTTACTCACCATTTGTTGATTCAGAAATAAATCCTGGCCAGAGGCAGCATAACATAAAGGAGTCAGCCAATTTCCCTGTATTGTGTGTTGCATGTTTCCTCATTTGGAAATAGGGTTTATGTGCCTACCTTATTGTTCGGAGGAAAGAGAGTATACTCACTAAATACAATGCTGACACAAGTACCTAATTGTTAAACTTCCCTCCTTCCTTTCTTCCTCTGGTTTGCCTTCATCTCACCCTACAGGGGAGCATCCTCTGAGAATATTCTTGTATATTTCTTAACCTGTTTTAATACATTAGGGCTTTTAAACCATTGAATGGAAAATTGCTGTTACTTGAGATACAGTGAGCCTAACACTGTAGTAATGCTAATTTTCTGCAAATCATGGTGTTCTCTCTGTCCATTAGATGGCAGGAGTTCCTTTGGCTATGTTCTGTGAGGAAGCTGTCCTAACACGTTTGGACTGGTGTATCAGTAAGGCTACTGAGGGAATGTGTTCTCTTTCAGGATCCACAAGAGGGCATAGTTTTAAGGGCAGGAACTTCCCAGTAACATGCCCCCACCCCCACCTCACCCCATCTCTCTCCATCAGGGAAATTTAACAGTTTTCACAGGCGTGGGAAGAACCAAAGTCAATCACTACAGTGGAAGTTCCAAGGAACTCCCTTCATTGGCCAGGGGTCTTGGAGAAGGTGGGGTTTCTCACAGGTTAAAAGTTCCCTTTTTCTACACCCCTTTGGACTCCATGTTTGGATTCCCTTCTACCCTTGTGGAAGCCATCTTTCTCTGTCCTAGATTTCCTCTCTGGAGTCCCCTTCCATGCTCTCTGGTGGAAGCCTGTCTTTTCCTCCTAAACTCCATCTCTCTCTCTATTCCCTTCCACTCAGTGTGGAAACTGCTTTCCACTCAGTGTGGAAACTACTTTCCTCTCCTGGATTCCATCTTTCTGGATTCTCTCACTCAGTGTGAGAGGAGCTTTCCTTTTCTGGTTTTCCACCTTCTGGGAAGCCTTCTCACTCAGTGTGAGAGCAGCTTTTCTTTCTCTCACTCAGTGTGAGAGTTAGGTGTTTCTCTCTCTCTTTTCTCTCTACCTAAATAAATCACTCTCTACAACCACTTTTTGAGTCTGGCATTTACTGCGCACTGCGCCGTAGTCTCCTCTCCCATTCTTGGGGGAGTGATAGACCAAGAACCCGGAGAAACGTCCTCTCAGGGGAACTCAGGGCTCCCCTGAGCCCCAATATTACACTGCTAGAAGGGAAAACAAGGTAGACAAAATAAACTGGTTCTTACATAAGTAAAACAATTTTACCAGACAAAGGGAGAGCTAGTAATAATCTATTACCCCCCTCATCTTTTCTAACCACAAATTTCTTATATCTTCTATTCCTTCTCTTCTGGGCTTTTGCATATCCTGTTTCCTCTGCCTGGAGCACTTCTCCACCAAACCGCAGCTTCCTTCAGCTAGCTAACTCTTCTTCATCCTTCAGGTCTCAGTTCAGCACCACTGCCATTAGGAAGTCTTATTTTACGTCTCATTCTGAGTTCAGGATACTATATCCCTCCTCAACCCCATCCTGCTCATTGTATAGTACCCTGCTCATCATATCGTAGTACCCTGCTCAAATGTTGCCTCCTCACACAGGCCTCCCAGTTTACTCTGACTCATTGTCTCTTTTTCTGGCATGTAGAGCAATGCGAGCGACAAGTAGACATTCAACCCTATGGTAAGAAATGGCTTTGCTCCTCCAGGACTTTGTAGCTTCCAATCATCCCTGTTGTGGCACTTATAGCACTATATTATAATTCCTCTATTCTATAACACCTACTAGATTGTGAGTGCCAGGACAACAATTAGGTCTATTTCATGCACCATTGCATCTCCAGTGCCTGGCACAGAATCAGGCCTCAATGAATATTTGTTGAAAAATGAGCACTACTCAACTTCCTGAGTAGTGAGGACTACAGGCACACGCCACCATGCCCAGCTAATTTTTGTATTTTTAGTAAAGATGGGGTTTCATTATGTTGGCCAGGCTGATCTTGAACTCCTGACCTCAGGTGACCCACCCACCTTGGCTTCCCAAGGCCTCTTTTTTTTTTGAGATGGAGTCTTGCTCTGTTACCCCAGCTGGAGTGCAATGGTGTGTGATCTCGGCTCACTGCAACCTCTGCCTCCTGGATTCAAGCAATTCTCCTGCCTCAGCCTCCTGAGTAGCTGGGATTACAGGTGCCCACCACCACGCCTAGCTAATTTTTGTATTTTTAGTAGAGACAGGGTTTCACCATGTTGGCCAGGCTGGTCTCAAACTCCTGACCTCAGGTGATCCACCCACCTCAGCCTTCCAAAGTGCTGGGATTACAGGCATGAGCCACCGCACCCAGTCTACTAGGTAGATTTTACGTTGATCTAAATTTTCAATGAGTTAATTTAGAATTAACATCAAACTTTGTAGGAAGTTGAGCATGGCTTGCAGAGCAAGAATTTGGGAGACCACAGAAGGTTTGAAGAGATAAAACAGATGTTTTTGAGCAGCCACCTGATGATCAAACAGATATAGTGATATAAAAATGTGCAACAGGATATATGTGTAAAATACACAAAAATATGCAACAGGATAACCTATGTGGATTTAGATAGCTATAAGAAATGGGCTGAAATATAACAGAAAAATACTCAGATTTGAAACACAAGAACACAAGATTTGCTCTGGATCTTTTTGTTTGTCTGAGACAGAGTTTTGCTCTTGTCGCCCAGGCTGGAGTGCAACGGCACAATCTCAGCTCACTGCAACCTCTGCCTCCCAGGTTCAAGCAATTCTGCCTCAGCCTCCCGAGTGGCTGGAATTATAGGCCTGCACCCCCACACCCAGCTAATTTTTGCTCTGGGTATTGAGCAGCAAATGATGTTCACATATGAGGCCTCCTCTGTGAAGGGCCCAGGAAAACAGTAGAACATGGCTCCAGCCAGAGCCTCTCAGAGTCAAGAAGGGCCTAGGTCACTTCCATTTTTTAAAGGATTCCAATATATGGTTTTTTTTTCTATTGAAGACTGTAACATGGGTCAGGTACAGTGGCTCATACCTGTAATCCCAGCACTTTGGGAGGCTGAGGCGGGCGGATCACAATGTCAAGAGAGAGAGACCATCCTGGCCGACATGGTGAAACCCAGTCTCTACTAAAAATACAAAAATTAGCTGGGTGTGGTGGCGTGCACCTGTAGTCCCAGCTACTTGGGAGTTCGAGGTAGGAGAACCACTTGAACCCAGGAGGCAGAGGTTGCACTGAGCCAAGGTTGTGTCACTGCACTCCAGCCTGGCAGAGCAAAACTAAAAAAAAAAAAAACAAACAACAACAACAAAAAAAACAGCCAGGCACAGTGGCTCACACTTGTAATCCCAGCACTTTGGGAGGCTAAGGTGGGTGGATCACGAGATCAAGAGATTGAGACCAGCCTAACCAACATGGTGAAACCCAGTCTCTACCAAAAATACAAAAATCAGCCAGGTGTGGTGGCCTGCACCAATAGTCCCAGCTACTTGGGAGGCTGAGGCAGGAGAATCACTGGAATCCTGGAGGCGGAGGTTGCAGTGAGCCGAGATCGCCCCACTGCGCTCCAGCCTGGTGACAGAGCGAGACTCTGTCTCAAAAAAGAAAAAAAAAAGACTGTAAGTACAAAAGGGACATAAAATTGTATATACAGTAGAATAACAACTATGTAAATACACCAAAAATCTATGCACAGAAATGTCTAGGGGAACATTTAACACCAAAAGATTAACAGTGGTAGCATTTGGGTGGCAAACCGATTCTTTCTAAAATTCCCAAATTTTCATTAATAAGCAGTAATTATAATTGCAATGGGAAAAAAATTTTTTTAAGTACCCCTCTGGCTGAGCAGTGTAGTGTTGCTGTCAAACACACATCAGTGGCTTTGGCCCTGACTCCTATGAGGGTGGCAAACGCTGCTGCCCCACTCCCCATCCACCCCCAAGAGAGCTTGAGCACCTCTGGCTCTGCTGAGAGAATCCATGCAGCCCCAGCCCTCAGAATTTCTTCTTTTATTTTGCCTTATCCCCCACCACATCATCTCCACCCACGTCCAGGTATATCTTTTCCCTTTCCTTCTTAACTCAGGAGGCAGCTTTGCAACCACAGGGCCCAAAACATGAGGTGGCGTGTTTTCAAAGAACATGGTGCCTCAGTTTGGGATACACAGGAACTCAAATACAAATCATTTTCCTGCTGCTGGGTAAGTCATGTTTTGTGGCTGCCCTGGTTGCAGATATGTGAAGTTATGTAGCCTTTCCTGTTAACCCACGGTTCCAAGCACTCTCTCTTGGCAATTATTCCTATCATGAATTTTCTACCCTGAAAAGTCAGGGGTGGGCAGTAACAATTAAGATCATTTGGTTTCTAAATGTCCTTCCTCTCTGGGAAAGCAGAGCTATATAATGGGTAGCATCCCTACATTTGGGAAAGGTGTACACCTCTTGCACTTTCAGTTTGAGAAGGAACAAGTCAAAAATAATTGCTTAAAAAAAAAAAGTGCTAGCAATTCACAGCCTATTCCTGCCACTGAACAGAAATTGTGATGCCTTGATTTACTCCCTAGCAGCTACATATTCTTGAGCAAGTCATAACCTTATTGTGCCTCAGTTTCTGGATCTGCAAGGAGTTTTGCCTGCATAAACGTTTGTTTAGGAACTTAGTAAAATGACATAGCACTCTTTCTGCTCTAAGAAGGTCATCAGCCAGCTGCAGCTCGCCTCACTCAGCCTGGGCCTGACTAGAGCCCCTTCCTCTTCTGAGAGAAAGCAAAGCAAAGCAGCAAGCAAGCAGACATACCAGGTAAACAGGAGTGATCTATCATTGGCAACGAGGCCTCAAACTGAAAATGCTCTTGCTCCAGCACCCTATCCCCAAATGCCACAAGCCAGACGCAGAAGCCATGCAAGAGTGACTATCACTCACACACACACACACACACACACACACACACACACACAGGCACAGACAGAGCACCACCAAGCAAAAAGGGGGCTAATACTGCAGAGAGGACCCCAAAGTGCGGCTTGAGGAATACAGGGAGACATCCCAAGACCCTCACTTAGCTGCCATGGAAACAGCAAACACTATAAGCTTTGCTTCATTCAGTCCTCCAAAATGAAAACATTAACAGGGAAAACTCACTAACACTTGTGGCACACACTGTCAGCAAGGATGCAGTCTGTCTCCTGGGCTGCAGGACTCCATCTGCTTCAGCTGAACTCTCAGAAACGACAGATGAGATATATGCAAACACATACACACATATGCATATCTGTATGCACACAGATGTATTTAAATGAAGGTGCATACACTGTGCTAAAATACAACAGAAATCAAAGGTCATATATAAAAAGGCTAAATGTAACACAGGCCTAGAAGCAGCTCTTGGTTGGGAACTGGGGAAAGGGGTGGTATCATCTGAAGACTATGTACAAAATTTGTGGTGGGCAAGGAAGGCATCAGTGTAAACAATTCAGACTCACTTCACAATACTGGCCCACAGTAAAATGTGACGTGTCTCAGGTACAAAAATAGACTCCCGCCTTGCTTTTGTACAAACCAAGCTTGGTAGGCATCCAGGCGGACCGTGGGTTTGTCTTAATGACAGGGCACTGCACCAGGCTGTTGCTAAACCTTCCAGCCCTAGGAACTCACCTGCTACCCTCCCCCTTTCCTCCCTTTCAGGCCCTTTTCCCACTCAACACTACAGCCTGAGGCCTGCCTCACCACCTAGCCTCACACAACTAACTGCAGTGATGAACTGCATGGCTTCCTGCAAGCAAGGTCCTTCTCTATTTGTCCCTTTCTCTGACCCCAAGATATATGAAAACATTTCTTTAAAAGCTTGGCACCTAAGAAACAGGATGATGCCGCAAGTACACAGGGACGCCCAGTAACAAGACATGCAGGTGAGGGCAAGGGGCACTGAGCTGCCTGAGAATTACAAAACCAGGACTGTAGCTTCCCATGCATTCAGAGGGGTAGGAGAAGGGATGTGCAGAACTGATGACTTCACTGGCTCCTCAGCAGCATGTACATTCAAATGGAAGCTGTCTCGAGAGCCCCTCTATACCCAAATCGTGAGTCTGGTCACTCCTCCAGCACTGCACTCCTCTAGAGCTTGGTGCAGTGACAGCTAGAAAAGCTGAGTTCCAATTGAGTCTGTTGCACCAAGAGTCTTTTGAAGACGCTCAGCAAAGTAATCATTTTCTTTTGAGCAGATGTCCGGCACAGCCATGGGAAGGCCATGTAAAATGATGTTCTCCAGCTCAGTCAAATGATCCAATCCCACTATTACCTCAGTCTCCTCTGAGTTTTTTCCTGCTGGTCACCTTCACTGTACAGAAACAGCCAAGCCGCATCAGGGTCAGTTATCAATGGTGGGCAACCAGAAGGCCATGTTGGAACAGGCACTGGCAACAGTCATGAACTTGAGGTTGAATTGCCAAAAGGTAATTGGGCCTGTGTGTTTACCATCCAACACAGCTACTTTTATACTTCTCCATTCCAGACATGGTCTTGCCATCCTCGGAACCAATCATAATAAACTGAGAGTCTGGAGTAAACGAAGCCTGCAGTGTGACAGCTTTGCTGTTGGCATAACCCCCCAACGTGTGCATCACCCCCGTTTGAATGCTTCAATGAGAGGAATGAAGCTGTCGTTGGTGGAAATGAGGTTGAGCTCGCCATCGTTGCTGAACTGAAGTCCTGTCTGCTCACAAGTTCAATCACACAGCATCTTAAAGGCAGCAAACGGCCCCTTATCAAAAGAACAAAGGTCATAAAGTGTGACCATTTCAGAGTTGACACCAGCAGCAAAAATTAACCCTTCTGGATCAGAAGAACAAACTGGCTTCCCCTGTAGATGCATGAGGCCCTGGCAGTTAGGAGACCAGAGATCTTAGAGTCGAATGGTCTTATCAAGAGACCCAGAAATTAAAGTGTCATCTGCAGGTGACATGGACAAGGCCACCACCCTTTGGCTATGTCCAGGAAAGTATCTAATGTATTTATTGTCATGCAAGGAGAAGTAACCAATAGTATCGTCTATTATGTGAGAGTAAACAACTGTGTTTGCCGTATGAGGTCCACGCCATATTTCTTACTGAACAGGGTTCTCTTTGGTTTGCCCTCCTGGCAGTCACAGAGCACGATGGAGTCGTCGTCGCTGCTTGAGATGACCGTTTCGCCGTTGGGGCTGAAATCGAAACAGTTAATTTTGTCCGAGTTTTCGCAGAACACCTTGGCGACGCGGGAGCTCCGCAGCACGCGGTAGGTCAGCTTCCTGGCGGTGTCCGGGGAAGGCGGCGGCGGTGCAAGGCCAGGGATGCCAAGGGGCCAACCCGGGGGAGGCGGGCGACGCGCTGGAGGCTGGGGGAAAGTGGCCAAATGTTGGGCCGCCTCCTCCTCTTCCGCCTGCTTGGACCACGGTCTTCTGGCTGGACTGTGGAACCTCGCCGACCGTTCGTCCTCACAGCCACCTCACAGGCAGCCGGCGCGGCGCCGGCTCATTGTGTCCGCCATCTTGGGACGACAGGCAGAAACTGAGTGGATCCCAATATGTTTTTTTTTTTTAATGTATTTTTTTAGACACAGGCTCTTGCTATGTTGCCCAGGCTGGACTCAAACGCCTGGGCTCCGGTCATCCTCCTGCCTCAGCCTCCTTCGTACTTCAGATGACAGGTACATGCCACCATGCTCAGCTCTGTTATTTTTTTAAATGACAAAGTAGGTTTTTGAAAATGATAGTTTTGAAATATTTTCATTTAACAAATTAATACCTTTAACACATAATTTATAATGAATTTATGTATTAAGTTGAGCCACAGGAAACTTGATATTCAACTATTTTTTTAACCTAGAAAATCAATGATGTCATGTAGTTCAACCTAATACAATCCCATTTTGAGGTAAATGTTAGAAGTCTATATTTGAGGCCCTGCCTTTAGTGTCTATGAGGCCCTAGCTAAGTGAACTGCTGCCCATCCCCTCTCCCAATACTGAGGGCGTCCCAACTGCGTGTGTGAATGTTCAACCTCTAAACAAAAGGGGTCTAAGCCCTCTGACCAAGCGGTGGAGACTGAATACTGGGCTAAAAGAAAACTGAAATCTAGAATTTGAAATTCTAGAGAAGCCTATAGTATATATTAAGGAGAAGAAAATGCCTGAGATATCTTTGTACGTTTTTCCAAGTACAAATGCTGGAGGCTTCTCTGTTCCTAAGTTCCCAAGGAGAAAATGCAGCAGTGCCTGATGCATAGTGGGCCTGCAGAAGTATTAACAGGCTCATTTTCTCCTTCACTCAACTGATTATCTCCTCACTCTCTACTGCTAAAGATAAGACCGGTTCTGTTTTACTCATTCTTCCCAACTTCAACACTGAAAACAGTGTTAAACAACTCCAAGCTCTTTCATTTCCCTTTTGCTCTGATCTCAAACATATGCGTCCTCCATCCTCCTTCCTTAATTTGTTTGCCCACTTGCTTCTCCAGTCTTCCCTTTCTCTCCAGCCTTTTTGCCTCTGCCTCCTCCTGTGCCTGTGGTAACCACTGGGTAGTAAATGAAGAAGCCATTGCATTCCCCTACCCCCACATCAGATCCTAAACTCACCTTCCCTGACCTTGAGAGGGCATGAGATGCACCTTGGTGCTCTCAATAAAGCAAAGTTGTTTTAATAAGCCCAGTGAGACTAAGATGTTTAAATTCTTCTCAATCTCATCACTGCAATGTGAGATGGATTCAAATATATTGCAACACCATAGCCTTGGTTCCTTCCCAGATACCATGTTTATACAATCCATCCAAGCAGGAGCTTAGTAGCGGCACATGAGTCCACTGAACTGAATACTTCCCTAATTGCACAATTAACAGGTGGCACACATTTGAATTGGCAGTTGGACTGCAGTAGGTGGAAATAAGAACATTGTGTTCCTTTGCATGTGAAGTCATGTATAGTTTTTCCAGCATATGATGAAGTTGCAGTAAGAAGGAAAATCCGGACTTCAGCTTTTGGGTTTTCCTGGGGATATAAATTTTAGAGAATCTCTCCAGGCTGTAAAACTTTGTAGCATTTTGTATCGGTTGTGGAGCATCATTTCCTTTATCCTGCCTCTCAGTGTCATGATTTGCATGCCTGGTCTTATCCTTGAGTAGCTGCCAGGTCCTTCAGATTTTCACGTTCCAACTTCATCCCTTTACTCACTCAGCGTCTTGCATAAGTCCTTTGAATGCACAGAGTTAGCATTCAGTGACTATTTATTGAACTATTAAAGTTGCTTTGCTTTGGAGCTGTTTTTATCTAACCCTTCCACTGTCCCATTTTATTAGAAGAACTTAGTATTTTATATATTAGAAGGATGGCTGTTAAGGGATTCAAATTGGCAGGTCTCAACAGTTGCATTTTTGGGGGGAAGCTCTTAATACACAGGACTAGTCCCCAGTGATCACATCAGTGTTCTGGAACCCTACCTTGTCTCCTAAACACATCCTACCATAGCTGATTGATCCAGGGAATATACGTAACAGGTTGGGTCCCTCAAATTGTCACTTCCAGATATTTAAAACCTTAAAGGAGTGGGCTTAAGCTGAGTTCTGGTAAAGACTTGGATCCTAAGGGAAGATTCAAAGGCTTATCTTTTTTTATTTTTTTTTATTTTTTTATTTTTCTTTTTCTTCTTTTTTTAAGAGACCTTCAAAGCTACTGCAAATCAACAAAAGCTTATCACTAGGGCTGTCCTTGTTCCTACTTCACCTGATCTCTGGTCTTTCAGCTCCTCAAATCCTATGAGCTGTCCCAGCATCCTTCTAGGAAATCCCTGCCTGCTAGGCTTTGAGCCTGATGCCACCTTCAAGTTGCCGTGTGGTCAATCACTGAACCAATTCAGGACTTCTTTGGAGTATTCTAATTTGAGTACAAGAATATGGCTATGCAAATGGAAAATAAAATATACATGCAAAATGTAAAGTGGTATGATGAAGAAGAAAACAGGAGAAGGAAGGGGGAAAGGAAGTCACAGTTTTTAAGGGTCTTCCATACATGGCTCTCTACTAGATTTCCTGGGTCCTTGTGTTAACCACTCCAATAGTGCCTTGAACTTCAATTTTAACATCATCAGTGTTGTAAACATATTCAATATCTCGCTTCCTGTTAGAATGTATGTTCCATGAAGACAGAGATTATACAATGTCTGTCTTATTTACATCTCTATTCTGGTTCCTCCCAGAGTTCCAGGCAAATGGTGGCTGGTAGGTAAGTATTACATGAATAATTGAATAAACACATTTAATCCTGACAGTGCTGCAAAGTAATAATATCTCAACTTTACAGAAGTTGAGGCTCAGAGGGATATAGCGACTTGCCTGTGGTCACATGGCTAGAAAGCTGAAAAATCAGAAGACTGAAAGTGGGTACCGAAAGCCAGGCTCCTCTGTTCCCCCGCAAGTCCCTTATGAAAACTCTCCCATGCAGTTTTACAGTCATGTTCTGTGTAACAGAAATGGGTCACAGATAACTTAAGCAAAACAGAGTTTAATGGATGAGATCAGGGGTTCACAGAACGGAAGAACAATTAAACTGGGGCAGAGCTGAGATTCCAGGAGCAGGAGTGAGTAAAGGCTGAGGGAGGTCCATGGAATCAGGTCTTCTCCAACAGGCTTTTTTTTATTCTTTCTCATCACTCGTCTCAATTCAGAGTCCAGGAGAGAGAATTTAATTGGCTAAAGGAGGGCAGAATGCTTTATTGACAGTCCCACCAAGACCGTATGTAATGGGAAAGAGGAAATTCCCCCCAAATAATCCAAGTAGTCTTACCATTAAAAAGTGTGAGTGTGTTCTAGGCATCCAAAAAAAAACAAATAGCGGCATCCACTGCAAACTGCTACATGGAGACTGCCGGCATCCTGAACCAGAAATGAGTCCTCCCCTTAAGCTGCTGCTTTCCTATCCACCCCCAGGAGGTGTTCATGGAGGATGGAGGGTAAATGGGGAATCTATCACAGCGCCATCCTTGAATGCCAGCAAGGCTCCTCCTTGGAAGTTTCTAAAGTGTAGAAGAAAGTGAGAACTCACTGTGTCTCCCATCCAACACCCACTCTCCCCCAGCTAACTTGACTAGGCTGTTTTTTTGTTGTTATTGCTTCTGTTTTTGTTCACACCTTCCTGTGGGATCATTTCAAACCCCTATTTCCTGATGACCCAACATCCTTCTGCAATCAACTAGCAGGGGGTGAAGCCTGCCAAAACCTCAGGTAGCAGATCTGTTGGGCACCATTTTCATCAACATCCTGTGTTCACAACTTTCCAACTCAGCTCCAAATGCCAAGTTTGGTTTGTGAAAATTTCCATGGCCTCCTGCTAAGCTACTCTTCTCATATCCCAGTTCACAAACACAGAGATGTTGGCCTGTCATGCTGGGCCCCAACCACCACCCTGTCCTCTGTATCATCATTGCCTTACACCTGGCATTTTTGATGTTGATAATAAGCTCTGGCTTCTGAAGTATCCCAACAACCACTTTTGGGAAGGGGGCATATCTAGGAACCCAGAGATGTTAAGGAACCCTTTTATAGTCACACGGTGTAATGGTGGCAGAACAGTACTGGAAACTAAGGCTCTGGCCACATTCCCAGCCTTCTTCCCTAATAAGGCCGCTTATTCAGTGTAGTGAGAGGCTTATAATTCTGCTATAATATACCCAGAGAACCACAGTTTTACAGTTACAACAAAGCTCTGACTTTTCTCTAGAAGTAATTGATTTCAGAATTTTCCCTCACATCTCATACATTACCTTCTATATTATTTTTATTTTTTTAATTAATTATTTTTATATATTTTTTAAAGACAGGGTTTCACCATGTTGGTCAGGCTGGTCATGAACTCCCGACCTCAGGTGATCCACCCGCCTTGGCCTCCAAAGTGCTTGGATTACAGGCGTGAGCCACCACGCCTGCCCTTATTTTTCTTTTTTTCTTAGAGACAAGGTCTTGCTGTCACCCAGGCTGGCATGCAGTGGCACAATCATAGCTTACCACAGCCTCAAACTCCTGTCTTCAACTGATCCTCCAACCTCAGCAGTCCAAATAGCTAGAACTATAGGTGCTACCATGCCTGGCTATTTTTTCTAGAGTCAGGGTCTTGCTATGTGGCCCAGGTTGGTCTTGAACTCCTGGCCTCAAGCAGTCCTCCTACCTACGTCTCCCAAAGTGCTGGAATTACAGGCGTGAGCCACTGCACCTAGCCAATATGTATATTACTTTTAATGGTATCTTGAGATTTACCATTAGCCTCATTTCAGAGGGAAAAACTGAGGCTTAAAAAGGGTAATTAATTTGTCTTAAGCTCATATGGTTAGTAAGTAGTAGAACCAAGATTCAAACCTAGCATGGCTCCAGAGTCCCTATGTTTTTTCATTGCACTTAAATTCATTACTGTCTCCCATAGGTGTTTTCTGTCCTCCTATAACCACACACGCACATACACATATACTCACACACATACACACACACACACACACACACACACACACACACAAACCCCGTCTCCCCAAAGATCTATCTAGCAGTCTCTCTGTCCTTTAACAGCTTAATTGAAGTATAATTTATATACCATAAAATTTACCTATTACAAGGATACAGTTTGATTCTAAGTAAATTTATACACTTGTATGATAATGACAATTATAATAATAATTCAACTTTAGAATACTTCTATATTTTTGCCTTTTCTAGAAATTTCACATAAAAAAAGATACAAAACATATTTTATGTATTATTTTTTCTACTAAGCATGTTTTTGAAATCATCCATATTGTTGCATGCATCAGTAGTTCATTCCTTTTTATTGCCAAGTAGTAGCCCACTGTATGAATATAACACATTTTGTTTACACAATATCTAAGGGACATTTGGATTATTTCCAGCTGGGGGTAGTATGAATAACATGGCTATGAACATTCGCATATAAGTCTTTATGTGAATCTGTGTTTTCATTTCTCTTGGGTAGATACTTAGGAGTTTAATTGCTGGGTCATATAGTAAATATATATTTAACATTTTGATAAACTTCCAGTTATCTAAATTAGCTGTATCATTCTATGGTTTCAATTTCCCCACATCCTTGTTGACACTTGATATTGTCAACAATATTGGGTATTAATGGGTCATTATTGTTTTAATTTGCATTTCTCTAATGAGTAATAATGTTGAACATCTTTTCATATGCTTAGTGACCACTCATATGTCTGCTTTGGTGCAATATCCAAATCTTGCACATTTAAAAAAATCAGTTTGTCTTATTGAATTCTTTATATTTTCTGAATATAAATCCCTTATCAGATATATGATTTGCAAATATTTTCTTCAAGTCTGTGGCTTGCCTTTCCATTTTCTCAATAGTATCTTCTGAAAAACAAAAGTTTTAAATTTTGATAAAGGTGAATTTATTAATTTGTAAGGATTATGTTTTTGGTATCACATCTAAGAAACCTTTGCCTAATCCATGCTTCTCTTATGATTTCTTCTGGGAATTTTATAGTTTAACTCTTACATTTAGGCTGTGATTCATTTTCAGTTAATTTTTACATATGGTTGGTGTGAGGTAAGGATTTTTTTTTTTTTTTTTGCACAGGAATATCCATTGCTCCGGCATCATTTATTGAAGATTATTGAATTACCTTGACACCCTTGTCAAAAATAGACTATAAATGTAAGAGTTTGTTTCTGGAATCTATTCTTATAGATTCCATTGATGTATATGCCTATCTTTAAGCCAATGCCACACTGTTTTGATTACTGTAGCTTTATTTTAAAATCCAACTTTGTTCTTTTTCAAAGTTGTTTTGATTTCTCTAGGTTCTTTGCATTTTCATATAAATTTTAGTAATAGCTTGTCAAGTCCTACAAAAAAAAAACCCCTATTTTTATATGGGTTGAGTTGAAACTATAGATTGATTTGGGGACAATTGCTATCTTAACAATATTGAATCTTCCAATCCATGAACACTGTGTGTCTCTCCATTTGTTTAGATCTTTTTAAGTTTTTCTCAACAATGTTTTGAGGTTTTCAGTATATAGGTCTTAAACTTCTTTTGTTAAAATTATTCCTAAGTATTTTATTCTTTTTATGCTATTATGTGTACAATTGTTTTCTTAACTTCATTTTTGGACTGTTTGTTATAGTGTGTCCTGCAACCCTACTAAGTTTGCTTATTTGTTCTAGTAGATTTTTATAGATTTCTTAGGCTTTTCTACATACAAACTCATGCCACCTGTAATAAGGACAGTTTTACTTCTTTCTGCTTCAGTCTGTATGTCTTTAATGTCTTTTCTTGCCCTTGTGCACTGGCTAGGATCTCCTGTATAAAGCTAAAGAGAAGTAGTGAGAGCAAACATTCTTGACTTTTTCTGCCCTGTCCTTTTGACCTGTCCTGGATGCTGTGTTTTCAAAGGGAATCCTGATGCCTCTTGCAGAGAGGAGAAGGAAAAGCTTGTCTACTTCCTTAGGGAGTCCCTTCAGCATCTCCTCCTGCTTTCTTGCCTAAAAGACTTATGAAACTCGTAAGATACCCATCTCTCTCTCAAAAGTCCCTCTGAAACAGCCTCATCCTCAGCACCAGAGTTTTAGTACCTCAGAGGAGTATCACCTGCCTTTTGTCCCCTTCCATGGCGATTCAGTGAGAAAGAAACATTAACTACAATGTTTGAAACTCTGGTGAAAGGTCTTCCTAAACCTCAAAAGGAGCTGGGAATGAGTCTCAGGAGAAGACCCTGACATCTGAGACCTTCCTAGGCACTGTGGGGTTCTGCAATTAGCCCGCCTCTCTACGATCCAGCTGCCTGTGCTCTCTTCTCTCCCATGCTCTTCAGAACACCTGCTAAACTCCAAACAGGCTAATCCCTCCAAAACCCCGTAATCCCACCATGCTCATCCCCAGGGCTTTGGCTATGTTGCCCCTTTCCTCCTGGAATGCCTTCCCACTTTCCTCTGCTTGTCCATATCGTGCCGTCATTCAGCACCTAACTCTAGTTCTTCCTCTTCCACAAAGCCTTTCCTGATCACTCTGGCCTTCAGAGATATCTCTACAGCTGTACTCTGCCACCCAATTTAGCACATGATCACAGCAGGTTTGTACCAAGTAATTAGTATAGGTTTTCTCTGTCCACTTGGATGTAAGAAACTTCACATTTATTTGTTCTATATTATGATCTCTGGCTTGGCGCCAGCCACGAACACTAATGAGAAATCCAGTATCAGCCACTAACAGGGACGCCCCCTCCTTTCTGAGGTTCCTGTAGTGGCTCTTGGGGCTGGTCTTTCTTTCAGCACACTGTTATCACTGACAGGTTATTCACCATCTGTACCCCAAAGCCCATTAGGTAGGAAGTGGGAGCCAAATTCAGCCGCTATGCTGAGCATAGTGCCACCTCTCAGCAAATCTTTGTTGACAAACTGACATGGGGTATGCTGAGTCCCCTCCTACTGCCCCCACCCCCACCCCCCAGGACCTGTTCTTTGTACCTCTCGGCACCGCGCAGTTTCCCAGCGCTCCTCGACTTCTCGCAGGGCCGGGCAGTGGCCACCCCGGATTGGCTAGCCTTGCGCCCTCGTGATCATGGAAGTGGGCTGGGAGCTTGGTGAGCCGTTGCGGCTGGAGAGCTTGGATCCCGAGGCCCGGAGCTGCAGTCAGCACCCTCACGCTGCGTCCCTGGCAGTCCCGGCCTTCCCGGGGCGGGCTGGGGGCCTCGGGCAACTGCATCCGAGACCCTGGAGCCCGTCAGGTCCCACGGTTCACGTCCTTTCGCCTGGAGACAGCATGCCTGTCTCTCCGCATTGCCAAAGTTTCCTTCGCATGAGGAGGGCCCTGAATTACAGAAGTCGCTTTTCACCAGTCAATTTCAGCCAGCCTGGCGCGAGTCCCTCGTTCGCCTTTGTCAACGAGGCAAAGACTCAGTTGTTCACCCAACTGTGTCTTGCTGGGGGGCAGCCCTTTCCCTGCCCCTCCCTTCTCTCTCAGAAGCCCCAAGTATGCCTTTCCCCAACCCTGCTCTGAGGCATGTGGAAAATCTGCTTCTGGCGCAGATTCCGAGTTTTGACCTCCCCTCAGGTCCGTCTTTTGCTTCTGCCCGCGTGGGGCCACTTTGGTATAGCTGGGAATGGAGCCGGGGAGGGAGAAGTGGGTCGGAACAGGTTGCAGCTGGCAGCTCGCTGATTAGGTGTTATTTTCTGCTGGGCAAAAAAGACCGCAGTAGCACTCCGAGGAGGCCTCTAAAGCTCCAGGCACGGTGTGTCGCGGGACCATCCAGTGCTGGCCCTGTGCAGGACAGGACGCGGTCTGGCCGCTGCCCTGAGCGCTCAACATCAGAGCTGTCAGAGGGGAGTGCCCTGTGAGTTCCTGACAAATGGAGGTTATTTTATTCCCGGGATTTACAACCCGATGTATTTTCAGGGAGGTCCTTCCTAGGTACCTCTACTACTCAGTCTCTCAACTCAGCAGCCTCCATCGATTTCCACGAATCTACTGGACTCGCTCCTGCAACACACGGTGTGAAATTGACTTCTAGCTGGAAGGAAGCCTTTCTTTTTCAACCCCATCCACTGCAGTTCTTCTGTTTTCAGCACTCTGGTGTTCTGTTTGATTTTTTTTTTCATGTGTTTAGCTCGGGCTTTGAAAGAATCTGAAATCTTAATTTCAAATCTTCTAAAGACTGAGAGTGCATCTTTCCCTGTTCCGCACAGTGCCTAGTTTTCAGTTCTTGTCTCACGGTATATTAACCAACTGCCGCAAAGCCTGATGTGTGCCACACAACTAAACACCAGGACGTCTGAAGAAAAAACTCTAGAGTGGTTCTCTGGAGCAGGAAGAGCTGCTACGCTCCCAATGCCCTCTGAGAGCTGCTAGCTCCCATGATGCCTTCTCTTGTGTGTAGACTGAGATGTATTCATTAAAGGTAACAGATTGATTTTCCGTTCGTGCCCTCTTAATCCAAAAAAAAAAAAAAGAAAAGATTTGGTGGGAAAGGCAGATGAAGTTCTTGAAGTGGGGCTACTTCACAGCAGGTCTTTCTGAGCCCCCTTGAGGCACACGTGTGTGTGTGTGCGTGTGTGTGTGTGTGTGTGTGTGTGAGAGAGAGAGAGAGAGAGAGAGAGAGAGAGGGAGGGACTGGGGCCCCAGAATCTGTAATTTTAAACAACAATCCAGATGATGCTGATGTAGTTACATTTGAGAAACCAGGGGTAGGTAGAAGGTAGATCTTTGCTACTCAAAGTGTAGTCCTCAGGCAAACAGCATCAGCCTCACCTGGGAGTTTTTAAGCAACGCACAATCTCAGGCCCCAGCCAGACCTACTAAATAGGAATCTGCATTTTAACAAGATCTCTAGGTGATTGGTATATTCACTAAATGTAAGAATCCCTGTTTTATTAATGATTGCTCTGGGACACAAGCTTAAACTTGGGCAACCTGGACCTATGGTCACTCATCCTATCAGGGAGATGGAATGTGGTGGGCTAGGGAGATGGTGGAAAGAAATCTGAGCAGCCACAGATCTGGGGTCCTCTGCCTCTGAAACTGGGCTGTGATTTAGGAATATGGTCTCAAGAGCCTCTTTCTGTCCCCAGTTTTCACTGTAGACAACTATCTAGTAATTGAACTGTCTGTTCTGGCTGCTAGTTGCCTTTGTTGTTATCGTAATCATTAGTGGTTGCTGGGAAGGAAGTGGGGCTGGGTGTGTTTATGGGAGCAGGGGGGAGTGTTAATGAGCCCATGGGTCTGGTGTGATGGGGAAATCCCTGTATCTGTCACAACCCTGTGCCTTTATTGCTTGCTCACCTGCACACCCACCACCCCAGGAAGAGGCTTCCCCTGGCCCCCTGCCCAGTAACCTACTTACTATGAATATTCTGTTTCTACATCCTGTTTCTGCTTTTATTAGTTCTTGATATTTTGACTTTGCATCCTGTTCTAGACCCTTAGCCTGTCCCCTAGCCTCTAATCTGCCTCAAACATGTCTTAAACTGCTCTATGAAAGACTGTTCTTCATCACGGTATCTCCAATGCCCAGGACAGTGCCTGGTATGTATCACACAATCAACATTTGTGGAAGGAAGGGAGGGAGGGAGGGAAGGGAAGGAAAGGGAGGAAAGACATTGTTTTGAACCATCTCTTGGGCTCCACTCTTCAACCACAGAGCCACCTCAAACCCAGCCCTGAGACTGCTCAACACCTCTGGGCACCACATCTTCCTGCCTCACAGTCCCCTCAGCCCCCATCCTGCGTCTGAGGCCCTCCCTATATTATCCCTGCCTCTTAGGGGCAGCCAGCCAGACCAATTCTTCATCTTGTCTGCAGTATAGTATATATAAAGTTGACCCAAGCTTTCTACCTAGAAAACACACACACATCCTGAAGCTTTATAATTTACACAGCAGTGATAAAAACATTGAAGGAATTTAAATAGATGGATGTGGCACAGCCTCAGCTCTCCTGATGTTTTACAGACTGCCACACTATGCCAGCTGCCTCCCGCAATGGCTGTGAGGTCAGAACCTGGTACACACCCTTCTTCCAAGCTACTCATGCTGCCTCCTCAGTATAAATATAGGATTTTCCCTTTTCTATTCCTTTTAAGAGAAAAGGTATAATATAGGTCAGAGGAAAAGTATAATATAGGCCACAGAGACTGACTTAAGTTTCCTGTGGTGCAGATGAGAATTTGATTATATTGTGGCATTTCTCTTTTCTGTGACTGAGTGGGCCGCAGTGAAATAAAGTCCCAAAATGTGTTAAAACTGTTTAGACCACCTCAGATCAGGAGTTTGAGACCATCCTGGTCAACATGGTGAAACTCCGTCTTTACTAAAAAAAATATAAAAATTATTTGGGCATGGTGGAGTGCACCTGTAATCCCAGCTACTTGGGAGGCTGAGGCAGGAGAATCACTTGAACCTGGGAGGCAGAGGTTGCACTGAGCTGAGATCACACTACTGCACTGTAGCCTGAGCGACAGAGCAAGACTCTGTCTCAAAAAACAAAAACTGTTTAGAGCACCTGAATTATTAGAATCCTTCATTTGGTAGGCCTTTCAGAAAGCTTTCTCAGGACTGCAAAATATAAGGTAGGGATTAATTTCATTTTGTAGTCCAGCAAACTGAGACAGAAGGTGACTGAGGGCATTGGAGTCATACTAATGGTTATGGCAGGATGCAGGGCACAGAGACTTTAACACGCTTTACTTTTTCCACTATACCACATACCATCTCCTGAATTGGACATTTTGATCTTCTTTATTATAAAATGACTCAAATAAAATATGTCTATATATTCTCTTATTTCACACTTTTTTTTGGCCACTCTAGAAGTGTAAGCATTTTGCAGACATTCACAATGGGAAGTTTGACTGTTAAAGCTGGAGAGATTGTGGTTAATAGCTTGAATTTTAGAGTCAGGAAAACCTGTCTGTACTCAGGCAAGGTAATTGATATGGTTTGGATCTGTCCCCACCAAATCTCATGTCTCAATGTAATCCCCAGTGTTGGAAATGGGGAGGTGATTGGATTATGGGGGTGGTCCTTCATGAATGATTTAGCAACATCTCTTACTACTGTTCTCATGATAGTGAGTGAGTTCTCAAAAGATCTGGTTGTTTACAAGCGTGCAGTATCTCCCCGCTTCTCTCTCTCTTGCCCTTGCTCCCACCATGTAAGACAAGTCTGCTTCCCCTTTGCCTTAAGTCATGATTGTAAGTTACCTCAGGCTTCCCTAGAAGCCAAGCAGATGCCAGCATCATGCTTCCTGTACAGCCTGTAGAACCATGAGCCAATTAAACATTTTTTTCCTTATAAATTACCCAGTTTCAGGTATTTCTTTATAGCAGAATGGGAATGAACTAACACAGTAATTAACCGAAGTTTCCAGACAGGTAGATAGAAATTACTAATATGGCCCCCAGTGGCACACATTCTAAGGAATTAAATGAGATGATGTATGATAAGCACTTGGCAGAGTGCCTGGCACATAGTAAGCACTAAATAAATGTTAGTTGTAGTAATTGTTACTAAAACTATTATGTGAGTCCCTCAGTTTCCCTGACAAATCCTCCTTGTTTTGTGACCAGCAATACTTGACCTTTAGGGCCAAGATCCAGGCAATTTTTGTCTACTTTTTTCATGACCTATTTTCTGGCCATAGATTCTAGTTTCAGGATTGCAACCACATCCCTTTAGTCTTTGCATTTATTTCAGACATGATATTTAAACAAATTTTAGTTGATTTTCTGAAGATAATATTAAGTCACCAAACAGACCCCCTACCTGCTCTTATAATCTGATAACTCAATTCTAAAACACCCACACCTCAGGGTCCAAAGAAGTTAGGTCAGGTAGTGGAGGCCCAAGTCCAAGAATTCATATTCCTTTTTGAAAAAAGAATTTGCTTACTTTAGCTTCTAAAGCAATAATTGCATCTAGGGCATCAAACGATTTGAGACAAATTGCAATAAAGGGGTCTAATGTATACAAATCCCATTATATCACAACTACTTAATGCCCTGGGATTTTGTTGAATTTAGAAAAGTTATTCTCCAGAAATAGACCTGCTCCCATGTGACCACTTGAGAAAATTTAATTTTAAAAGAGTCAAGATATTGATGCCAATTGACATTGGTTTTTCTTTGATGCAGAATCACAAATATGGCCATCTTGTAGTTCTCATTTAAGACACATCCCAACTTGGCCATTCAGTATATTTACATATCTGTCTTGAAACAAAACATTTGCTTTTTTAGTCTTGTTTGACCTCCTGTCATTTATTTATTCAATGAACATTTATGGAGCTCCTACTATGTGCTAGCCACTGTGCGACATGCTAGAAAGAGAGGTGAACAAAGTATTCCTTCCCCTAGTCTAGTGAAGGGAGATGGCCAATAATCATACAAACAAAGTTCATGAAGATATCAGAGAGTGGTAAGCACTACACAGAGAATTAGAATAGGGAGATTCAAAAGAGAATAACTGGATGACTGCTTTATATCAAGCTATCAGAAAGGTTCTCTGAGGAAGCAACGTTTAAGCAGGGACACATTTAACATTTAAGCAGAAGAGACTTCCTGAAAGAAAAAATTCTGGATCCCAGGTTCTAGGGCTTGAATAAACTTGACATTCTGTCTCTGTTTCCTCTATTCTACCTCATTAAATTGTGAACTTCAGTGGGTCAAGAATTGGACAATCCATTTTTATGAGAAAGTGATTCCTTCAACGAACCTACTACCTCCTTCTTTCTTGTTAAAACTTTCTCAGGTGTGAATCAGACTTTTTCAGGAAACTTCTACAGTCTTTACTTTGGTGACTGGAAGCATAACACCCAGTTCTTCTCAAGCAGAAAACTGGAGTTCATTCAAGACTTTGGTATTTGATCAAGATATTTTGCTTGGTAATCTGGCTATTTTTTAGTATGAGTTTTTTTTTTCCATGTAGCTGGAATAAGATCATTAAAGCTGGTCATCTTACCTGACTTAGCCTAGATATTTTCTTCTTCAGTACTCAACTTACATGTCCCCACCTTTACAGAGTACATATTAAGGTAAGCAAGTCTAGGTTATAACAAATAAGCCCCATAGTCCTTCTGTGGCTCTCCTCTAAGCAGTGACTTAGAGATCCATATTGTTTTCATCTTATATTGCTGCCATCTGGATTCAGAGGTTACAACAGAAGAGAAAGAAAGTGAGAACATGGACAGTTGCACAGTGAATTTCATGGCCAGGCCTGAGAGTAGCATACATCATTTCTGCTCTATCCTATTGGATATCTAGTCATGTGGCCCCAACCAAAGGACTCCCAAAGGTGTCTGGGAAGTGTAGTTTGCGCATGCACTTAGGAAGAGATGAATGGCATGAGATTTGGTGACCCCAAAGCTTTGTCTCTGCTATAGGAAGCCACCCTTCTCTGTTATTCTCTTCTGTCTGGCTTAGGTACCCATCTTCGATTGTAGCACAGTCTGATATATAATAGGCACTAAATATGTTTTTTGGTTAGATGAAAGGAAAGATGGATTAATTGTAACCTAAGATCTTACATCTATTAAAAAAGTGAACTAGAATTAATCTGTATTGAATTGATTAGCTAATTAAAAGGAAACTATCTATTCTTTCAAGGTATGCCTCAGAATTATAGGAAGAAATTAAAACCACACTGTTAGAAAAATAGACTAGACTGAGGATCCCTAGGAAATTCCTTTTATTATTTCAACACACAACCTTAGTAGCCAAAGCCACTCCAACTCTCCTCCCCTCTGAGTTACTCTGGCAATCACTCTGTAGTTATTTCAAAGATTGGGAAATTTTCTGAAGGCAACATGGCCTGTGGATGACATTGATTTTGGCTCCCCTCACCATCACTCTCAGTGTTGCCATAAGCCCGTTTTTAAGGTCCTCAGATTGGCTGCCCTTGAAATAAAGTGGGAAAACCTGTGTCTGCAGGCCAGATTGGTCCCCAGCCAAGTTCCCTAGCCAAAGAGAGTGAACAATCCTGTATTTGTGGCATCCTGAGCCTGCAGTGACCTTCCGGGCCAGCCGGGATGCCAGAGGGAGCGCATATTCTCTGAAATGACAGTAGAGGAAGAACCAACCCATTGCCCCAGGACTGATGAATGGATCCCTCTTTTCCCCCTAGGACAGCCTTAACAGGGCCCCATGTAGGGCTTAACTCTTTTCTATCTTGAGCTTTATACATAGAGACTCATCTGTCTTGTTTCTTAGCTGGAAATTGATTGGACTGAAAATAGATAATAATTAATCCTCAATGCTAGCTGCAGTTAGTTATTTATTTGAGCAATTATTTGACTAATGTATTTCTTTACCTCAATACTAGAGAGCAAGGACTATGTCTGCTTTGTTTTTCTTTGTATTTCCTAGTACTTAGCACAGTTCATGACAGGGAGTAGGTACTAGGGAAATATTTATTTACATGCAGAATGACTGTAGGCAAACCTTGTCTCAAAGCTCAGCTCTTATTTTGTTTTGTTTTAGCATCATTTCCCCCAAGAGTGATCATTTCCACTTCTTATTATAAACATAAAACATATATCAAGTGGCTTCTGCTGCATGTTTTTGACTCAGTGAATCCCAGGACCATCAAGATAGAGGCTGGGAATTAGCTTCATCACCAGCTTTCAACTTTGGGCTGGTGGTGAAACTTCCTGTTTTCAAATTGCTTGTGTATATATGTACCCTGAGTGTAACCAACAGGACTGCTCCACAAACCCAGGGGGCAAATACTGTCACATTTAGTTTCTTTACACAAAACAAGTAGTCTAAGTTCCCATGGTTTATCAGATTGTGGGATTAGCAGAAAGTCTAACATCTCTGTCTTGGGACCCTCTGTCTTCCCATAACTTATCCAAAATCCCAGAGGTTTACATAATTCAAAAAGAAGAGTCAGCCTGACTTCCACACTCTGTGGGGAGAAATGTTACTGACCACTGCCACATGGCTGTGGAAAGTGCCCACATGAGCTTTTGGATGATGTAAGTCCAAGACTTTGCACAGGCTATTGAAGGTCTATCTATTTGTGCTACAATAACAGAATGCCTGAGACTGGGTAGTTTATTACCAACAGAAACTTATTTCTCATAATTCTGGAGGCTGGGAGTCTAAGATCAAGGCACTGGCAGGTTCAGTGTCTGGTTCTAAGATGGCACCTTCTTGCTTTATCCTCTGAAGGGGAGGAGCACTGTGTCTTCCCATGGCAGAAGAGTGGAAGAGCACCATGGGTCTCAGCTAACTCCTCCCACTCTTTTACAAGGCAGGCTCTCCTGACTTAATCACTTCCCAAAAGGGCCCACCTCTCAATACCATCGCATGGGGATTAAGCTTCAACACATGAATTTTGTAGGGAACACATTCAAACCATAGCAAGGTCTCTGCAAGAAAATGATCAACCTTGTGTTCAGCTTGCCAAGACGGCCCCTTGCTTAAGTTCCCAGAACTGCAGAAAGTTAGCTCTTAGTGCTAACTTTCAGTGCCTTATGTGACCTTTCTGCAAAGATCCAGTCATCCAAAGGGGCTGCATCAGATTCTATCAGGCTGTCCAGCCCTACAGACACAAAACTTCTGTATACTCTTCATCCCCTGGGACTATTACATTGCAGGTCTGGCAACTTTTCCTATTCCATCTTTGAAACATAAAAAGTCCTCATTATTTGTCACTTCCAACAAATAGGGCTACCCACCCATTTCATACTGGTCACCCAGATGGTCTCTAGGGCATTCCATTGCCCGAAGGAGGAGGGAGCTACCTGCAGTGCTTTAGGACAGTCTGTACTCCCAGACTTTCTGATACCTTTTTTTAGTAGAAAAGAGAAACTGGAGGGGGAGATGGAGAAAGAAGAATGAGGAAAACACTATAATAGAAGCTAAATATTGGCATATCATTCTACTGCACAGCTCTTCATACATTGACTGTATAGGCAAAATCCCTATTTATCCTGAGGAGAAGGAAGACTTCTCTGAAGCAGAAGGAAGCTTCTCTAAATTGTACCTACTCAAAGATTTAGGCTACAAACTTGCAGTCAGGAAGAAAACGGAAAGCTCTTCCTGTTGAGTTGTTTGGCTTCAAAGTGCTGGATCTTTGCTGAACATTGTGGTAAATTAATTGAAAGTTTTGTGCAAAATAATACTTCAGAGAATGGGGCAGGCTCCTAGGATGGAATAGCAATGTGTTTGTGAGGTCAAATTTTTGCATTTTAGAATATGAGTCACTTTTATTTCGGTGGGGCAGGATCAGTGGTGGGAGGATAACTCATCCACACATACCAGACCTGCATCCTTTAGTGAAAAAATGGGAGTGGAAGCAGAGTGGTTAGGGTAGCCCTGTGAGGCAAGGGAGATCTTGACCTCTAGTGCACCTGACCTCTGATGGACTGGCTCTTGGGTCCAACTCAGGGTTCCTTTTCTGGGCCTGTGGCATGCCCTCCAGGCCATACTGCCATCTTCAAAATACTGCCGGCACCTAGTTGTTACTGTCAGCACCTTGGCTGTGGTAGGGGAGGACAGACACCGATGATTCAAGAGGTGTAATCCAGAGCACTGTAACCATTAGTAATAGGCGTGAAAGGAAATTATCAAACCATGTGAAGGTGGGAGAAGTTGTCACAAGTTGTAAATCTCTAAGACAAAACTATAAGACCAATGAAAATATTGAAAAAATTCACTGCAGTCTATGAGGCTGCTGTGAAAAGCAAATGAATCGAGTGAGGAAAGCAAGTGTAAAGCCTTCAGGTGTCACAGAAATAGGCCCCGATCGTGCCTCAAACTGTAACTGGTGTTTCAGAGTATGAAACACCAGTGAGGGAGAGTGACTGAGTTTCACAGGTAAAGAGTCTATGAGCAAAACCAATCTTCCTTTCCTCCAAAGTGTGCCCCATCGCTGAGTCATGCTGGTGAGTTATCATGGTTTCCCTCTTGCACGATTTTCTCTGTAATAGTCATTTCAGAAGTTAAAAAAAAAACAACAACCAACAAAACAAAGCAAAATAAAAAAACCTGCTACCTGTTTCTCTTTTTAATCCTGCATTTTAACAGACAGGCAAAGAGCAGGAGCAATTAGTCTCCCTGAGAATTTGCAAAGGGGAATTCGATTGTGAGCAAGCTGTTATCATTCTCCTTCAGTTGTCTGAATGTGACTCCATCTAATTCAGTTCCAGAGCAGGTGCTGAGCATCTGATGTGTGCAGACACTTACTAGACACTGCTAGAATAGGCAAGGATAAGGAGGATGCTGCCACTGCCCAGGTGCAGCACATCATCAAGCAGGAGCCACAGAGACATAGACAAATAGTTATCTGGAACTACGATGTGGAACAGAGGAGGGAGTGATAGATTTTGTCTCAAAGGAGTTAGAGAAGGCTATAGAGAGAGTGATGTGTGAGCTGGGTTTACAAGAATGAGTTGACCAAGTAGGCAAGACAAGCTATAGCAAACAAGCTGAGTGGCTGCATAGAGCATAGGCTCGCATGCATAAAAGTGTGTGGGGTAGAATGAGAGCCAGGATGTGTGTGGCTGGATGGAGAGTGAGGCAGTTGTTAGAACAATGGTGTTGTAACAGGCAGGCAGGTTTTGGGTGCAAAGGGGCTGGGATCTTTGCTTGGGACTTAGCTTCAGGCAGAATTTCACTACTACAGGCCAAAACCTGGTGGCCCTGGAACGCAATGTGCAAGCGGCTCAGATCTCAAAAGAGAGTGTTTTAGGATGGAAGGTATTTCCTGCAACCTTCACCACTGGTGCCAGAAATTCCCAGCATTTCACTCACTCCTCAGAGGCTCTGGAAATGTGCACATGCATGCTTCCTCAAATGAGTAACACATTGACCAGCTGACCCCACTTTCCTTGTGCTCAATGTCACTACCTAAAATCACTCACATTTCTGGAACTCAAAGGCAGGCTCTGGAGCTGGGCTGCCTGCATTCAACACCCAGCTCTGCCACTTGCGGCCATGGAGCCTGGGGCAAGCTACTTAACCTCAGAGCCAGGTGACAGCGAGGCACCCACATGTGAGGTGAGGCACATAGAGATGCTAGCGGCAGAGTGCAGAGAACGTGGGCACAAATACTTTCCTTTCCCTCACATATCTTTTACCCTCACCATGCCACTTCATGACAGAACAACACAACAGAAATGTAACATAAACCGTGTATGTAATTTAACATCTTTCTGGTAACTCAATTACAAAAAAATGGAGAGAAACAGTTGGAATTAACTCTTTGCCCAGAAAACACTGTAAAGAGTAGCAAGAAATTAACTTTAATAATAAACATGTGGCCGGGTGCAGTGGCTCACACCTGTAATCCCAGCACTTTGGGAGGCTGAGGTGGGTGGATCATCTGAGGTCATGAGTTTAAGACCTACCTGGTTGACATGGTGAAACCCCGTCTCTACTAAAAATACAAAAATTAGCCAAGCATGGTGGCGGGTGCCTGTAATCTCAGCTACATGGGAGGCTGAGGCAGGAGAATCGCTCGAACCCAGGAGGCAAAGGTTGAAGTGAGCGGAGATCACGCCATTGTGCTCCAGCCTGGGCAACAAGAGTGAAACTTTGTCTCAAAAATAAATAAATAAAACAATTAAAAAATATGTACATGTTAACCAAAAATATCCAAAATATTGTCATTTTAACATGTAATTAACATTTTAAAAAATTAGTGAGATATTTTACATCCTCTTTTTGGGTACTAAGTCTTTAAAATATGGTATGTATTGTTTTTCTGACTGCATGCCTCAATTTGTACTAGCCACATTTCAAGCTGCCATATTGAATAGCACAGCTCTAGTACAATGGCCCGAATGACTGTACTGAAATCATAACAGTAGCTCATATTTCTTGATTACCAGCTGAGAGACCTTGGGCGAATTACTAAACCTGTGCCTGTTTCCTTATCTACAAAAGAGAAGTAATAATACAACCTCACTTATATTGTGAACATTAAACTGAGAGAGACAGCTGAAGTCCTGAATAAGATTATTGTTTCTCTTTGCCTTTGCACATGTAATTTCCTCGGCCTGGAATGCCCTTTCTTCTCCACCTGCAAATCCTTATTCATTGTTTTTATTTAATTTCAATTTTGCAAAGAAAATTTTTATTGAAATATAAATCACATACCATAAAAATCACCCATTAAAGTGTCCAATTCAATGGCTTTGGTATACTCACAGGGTTGTACAACCATCACTATAGTCTAAGTCGAAAACATTTTTGTCACTCTCCATTCCCTTTCCCCCTCTCCAATCCTAGGCATCACTAATCTATTTTTTTTTTTTGCTTTTATTATCACTGATACATAATAGTTGTATATATTTATGGGGTGCAATGTGTAATGACTGAATCAGGGCAATTAGCATATCCGTCACCTCAAACATTTATCACTTCTTTGTGTTGAGAACATTCAAAATCTGGTCTTCTAGCTACTTAAAAATATACAATAAATTGTTAATTATACTCACCCTACATTGCTACAGAACACTAGGATTTATTCCTCCTATCTAGCTGTATTTTTGTATCCATTAACCAATCTTTGGCTGTCTTCCCTTCCACTTATTCATTCTTTAAGGCCTTGTCCAAATGTCGCCTCCTTTGTGAAGCTTACCACCTTCCTTCTTAGGAAGCATCAGGTGTTCCTGGCTCTGGACCAACTCCTAACTTTGTTCAGACCTCTGTAACTGTGCTTCTTACCTTGCTTTGTGATTGTTTCCCTACCAGTCTTCCAGGGTGAATCTGCAAGGGGTTGCTATATCTCATTCATTCTAAGATACAGAATTTCTACTTTTTAGTGTCTCTGAAATCGGAGTACGTTTATGTTACAATTGGCAGTGTTTTTGTTGTTGTTGTTGTTTGTTTTTTTCTTGCTTAGTGAGACCAAAATAAAAAAGTAATGGTACGATGATGAAAGCATATGGCATAGATTGGATACATGTTGGTATTTGTCCTTGTGTTCCCAGTCACTGAGCTCAATAAATGTAATAAATGTGTTGAATGTACCGACAACACTAGTAAAAGTTTACTGCAATTACCACATGTGTTAATTATTAGGCTGGCTGCCTCTCCTCTGCTCTGGATGGTAACCTCCCCAAAGGCAGAGACTAGGGGCACTTTCATAGCATTGGGCTGGGCATCTTGTGAGAAGCCAAATTGTAATACATAGTTTTTGAGGAAAATATGCCCTTGAGTTGCAGGCAATGAAAGCAATCCCACCTTCCTCACTACAGCATGATCAGGCTTTAAAATTTCCTCCACCAAAATATCTGATTACTGCATTAGGAAGCAGAGCAGTCCAGCTAGAGTGCAGGCTGAGAAATGTGCACTCGTGGGACCAGGGGAGAGAGAGAGCATTTCCCCTCAAAGCTGCCTGTTTCTTCAGAAACCCCACAGGGCCCCAAACAGATTATCTTTCAAAGAACTCATTACAAGGCAAAAAGGGCTTTTAAATTTTCAAGTGTTTTAAAGAAATCTTTTTTATCTAGAAGTTCCACTGTCTAATTGTGCTGTTTCTCTCCAGTTCATAAAATAATAAGCAAATAAACAAAATCATGCCAAGACACTCTCTCATCAAGAGAGCTCCAACTATAGCCTGATGCCAATCATTAGAGGGTTAAATATAATAATGCTTAATCCAAAAAACAGGATGGAGGATGGGAAAAGGGAGACCTTCTGGTTAGTGGTGATCTCCAACCTAGACCCTATTGGAGAGAAGGTATTTTAAAAGGCCCAAGTATGAAGTGTCTGGAATGTACACAGGGTTCTATAGGCAAATATTGACTTTAAAATCTTTGAGATTATCTCAAAGCTGTTGTTTGAAGGTGCACCTTGATTTTTCCTTGATGAGTGGATTGGAGTTCCTGCCAAGTAAGAAAAGGAGTCAGTCTGTTTGAGGGTTCTGGCCCAATTCAAGCACAACAGACAGCATCCCCCAAACTACCACCATTCCTCCTTAGGGGAAATCATGTCTGCTCTATCTTTAGTAGTACACCTTGATTAAACTAAGGATGTGTGGTTTTACTCCTCCACACCTCCCCCTACCTACTCCCATCCCCCACCCCGCCCCACCTCCCCAAGAAAAGAAAACCAATGCAGCTAAAGTAAATTGCTCCCTGCCCTACCAAACTGTCAACCTCTCAGGTAGGCTCAGGTTATAGTCCCAGGGTTAAGCCTGGCTAGATTTGGGCTGCAGGGGCTCCTGGAAGTACTGACTAACTAGGCCCCTCTGATGGTTCCTGCATTCTGTACTTGAAAAGGAAATCAATCACAAAATTTTAACTTCCTGCTTTCCCTTCTTTTCCTTCTCTCTTCAAGTTCAGTTTAAATAAAATTACTCTGGCTGAGAAATCTTTAAAAAAAAAAAAAAGCTGGGCACGGTGGCTCATATCTGTAATTCCAGCACTTTGGGAGGCTGAGTCAGGTGGATCACTTGAGGTTGGGAGTTCGAGACCAGTCTGACCAACATGGAGAAATCCCGTCTCTACAAAAAATACAAAAATTAGCTGGGTGTGATGGTATATGCCTGTAATTCCAGCTATTTGGGAGGCTAAGGCAGGAGAATGGCTTGAACCCAGGAGGCAGAGGTTGCTGTGAGCAGAGATTGCACCATTGCACTCCAGCCGGGGCAACAAGAGCAAAACTCTGTCTCAAAAAAAAAAAAAAAAAAAAAGGCATCAGGCACAGTAGCTCATGCCTGTAATCTTAGCACTTTGGGAGGCCAGCGGAGGAGAATCACTTGAGGCCAAGAGTTTGAGACCAGCCTGGACAACACTGGGAGTCTCCAACTCTACAAAAAATTTAAAAATTATCTTGGTGTGGTAGCACATGCCTGTAGTCCCAGCTACATGAGGGTCTGAGGTGGAAAGATCACTTAAGCCTGGGAGGTGAAGGCGTCATTGAGCTGTGATCATAGTACTGCACTCCAGCCTGGGTGACAGAGTGAGACCCTATCTCAAAAAAAAAAAAGCATCAAGTAGAAACACCCCTCACCAAGTCCTTCTTACAGATAACTCCCACCCTTCTCCTTCCATATTAATGTGTGCCCTTACCTAGCTTCTTTCTGGAGAAGATCCCTGTAGTCTGTTTCAAGCTCTCCTAATTATGGCTTCTAATGGGTTAGGCAGCTAAGAGCCATATCAATGTGATGTTATTCAGCAAATGCCTTGCCATTCCTTTTGCTTGACTCTGATCATCGTTTGCAGCTCCCATTCAGGAAGCGTCCTCAATTCCTTGGAGAAGAGAAACATTAACAGTTACAATAGGGTAGGTCCTGTAACAGAGGTACGAGCATATGGTGGAGAAAGAGGAGCTCTCAATTCTGTCTGCTTAGTAGCTACCCATCCAGTGCTTGCTGTGGACTCACCCTATCTGGCCTTGGGCAGCACACTCTTAACCAGCTCTCTTGACCAATCCCAGCAAAGCTGGGATTTTTTTCCCCCCTCAAATAATTGTACTGAAAATAGGAGGCTAAGAAGGAATAATACAAAAGCACAGAAGTAGATGAGTTTACAGAGTCACAGATTTCTTATCTGACAGAGCTTCCTGGGGAATAAGCTTCCTTCCCCATACCCCGCACTCTACATGAAAAAGACCCTGATCCTTTGTGTACAGCAAGATAAACACATTTCCAAAGGGGATGGGCCCCTCTCTTGTGGAGATAGTTCTCTCCCTTTATCCAGTTCCACCCCTTCAGCCACGGTCCTGAGACTGATTTAAGTAGAACATGATCAACATTAATCCTATACAACTTTAAAAAAAAACCACTATGAACCCAAACTGAGGAACATGCAATAAATAACTGACTTGCAATCATCAAACATATCAAAGTCATGAAAGTCAAGGAAAGAGAGTTTCAAAATGACAGAGACTAGAGACGTCTCCATCAAACAAACATGCAATGCACGAATCTAAAATGGACCCTTTTGCTTTAGAGGCCATTATTGGTAAAGGTTGAATGGGGTCCAAAGACTAAAAGGTAGAATTGTACCAACATTAATTTCCTGATTTTGATAGCTGTATTGCAGTTACATGGGCGAATGTCATTGTTTATGGGAAATACACACTAACATATCCACTGGTGATGGGACATTATGGTGTAGAAAAAAATGTGTTCTTTGTACTATAGTTTAAATTTGAGATTGTTTTAAAAACAACAACAAGCTACTCTGAATCCAACAATCTAATTCTCAGGAATCTAATCCAAATATATATTGTTGAAAAAAAAAGGTACACAACTATTATTTTCTGCCAACAAAGGTGAAATAATTCCAATGCTCGCCATTAAGGGACTGGTTGAGTCCCATCATATACACACACTAGAAAAAGGAATAAGAAATGTCTCTATATACCACTTTGGAATGATTTCCAAGCTATAATAAGTGAAATAAACAAAGTAGAGAAAATTGTCTATACATAGTGCTGAAAAAAGGAAATGTATGTATTTAGTGCATTTAAAAAACAAGTAATAGAAGAATAAATAATAAAATTTTAACGTAAGTGATTTTTTTAAGAGATGGACGGAAATAATGGAGGAGAGTTGAATAAAAGCCACACTACTTTAAATATACTTTGTTTGGTAGATTTGACTTTGGAACCATGTAAATATTTTTTGGTAAATATCAAAAAATTATATTTTAAAAAAGTAATTCCAGAAAATACAATGAAATAAATTATCCTTAATGTGACTATAGTTTGCATAGCCATGCAGAGGGGAATTACTCCATGAGACTTAAAACTTCAGCTTGACTGCAAGTCCCTACATACCATAGGGACAATAACTACATAAACAAAAACCACTTACACTCTTTTCAGAAATCATATTGTTGGTGAAAATGTTGGTAGTTTTTCTGAGATGCGTGTGTATGTTTTATGATGGAACAAATGCATAATTATGTAATAATCTATAATTCCCAGTGTCTTTAAAAATCAAGACTCTCAACTTTGAGAGAAAGGAGATATTAGGATTAAAGACGTTAAGCAAAATCCCTGCAATTCTGAATTTGAATTGGAAATATCAATATGAACTGATGTTGTATGTTGTCTTAAGAAAAAAACGTATTTCCTAGCTCTGTCTTCCAAAAAGGCCTAGCACCAACAGCCACCTAGTTAGCATAGAGCACCCCCAGGGCCCAGAGTGAGCTCCAGAAATACCATTTCTCACTAAAAAGAACAAGGGTTCTTTGGATAAATGGTTGGTTATACATTCAGAGCAGGAAATGTACAAGATGTGCCTGGAATACCTTATCATACTAGATAGCAAGAAAGTTATCAAAAACTACCAGAATGCTATCAAAGGACTAAAGAGCCAACTTAGATTCCCACTGGCCAAAGATGAGGTAATCTGAAAATCAGTGACCATAATTGCAATAAAATAAAACGCATCAAATATGTTTAAATCGTGAGTTCATGATGATTCTAAAAGAAATAATTGGCCACCCTTGAAGGTGGCTAGTGAATCCTTTTCTAAAGAATATTGATAAATTTTAAAAAAAAGAAAAAAAAGAGCATTTGCTCTGCCTTTTCTATATGAACAATTGCACTGGGTAACCAAATAACAGAAGAGGAGAGGTTTCTCTTCTCCTTATGGAAGTAACTACAGCTAAAAATGAAAAAAGAGTAGTAGAATTAGAATATCACCATTACCATTTTGCAATTTCTAATGAATTAATGGATCTAGGAATTGATTATTAACAGTTGCTAGTATCACCAAAAGAGAAAAACCAAATATTACATACTTCCTGATGGAAGAATATGCCACCATCTATGAAGCAATCTTACCAAAAAATTTTCAAAAGACCAAACCTGAAGCATATCAAGCCCAAAATTCAACTACCAATTTACAGAAAGAACAGAGAACAGAGCAACAAGTAAAATGACACCACAGAGTTGCAGTAAAAAATCTCCAGACTGTGAGAAAGTCTACATGGCCAACAGTCTGGTTTCTTCAAGGGTACTAGTAGAGAGAAAGAGACAGAGAGAGAGGGGAATCTATAGATCAAAAGAAACATAATGAGACATAGCAACCAATCACAATGTGTGGGCCTTATTTGGATCCTGAATCAAATAAGGAAAGCTTTTAAAAGAAAGTATGATGTTTATGAGAATTTAACATTTGAACACCAGCTGGATATTGATGATATTAAGGATTTGTTGTTATTCTTTTAATGTGACTATGGTATTGCGCCTTTAAAAAAAATTAGTTCTCTTTTACATGTGTTCATACAGAACTGCTTACAGAGAAAATTGTATGATGTCTGGAATTTGCTTCCAAATAATGCAAATGAGGTGACAGAAGTGAGTGGGGGTGTGTGTAAAACAATGTTGACCGTGAGTTCATAACTGTTGATGTTGAGTGATAAGTATTGTTTTAGATGTTTGAAATCATCTACAGGTAGGTATTTGGCTACCTGTGTACATACTTAAAATTTTCCATAATAAAAAGTTTAAAAATAATACCAACCCTGTACCAGGGACTAGGCTGGCATTGATACAGCTAAGCCATGAATTGGCATCACAGAAAAACACTGTCAGAACTTTTCCTTCATGACTTACACATGTGGGAAGGGAGAGGAACTTGGTGGCAACGCCCTTAACTCCCCCCTGACTTGATGAATATGCAGTTTCCTTTGCCAAATTGGAAATTGAGAGCAGAATGCAACCCTGTCTAAACTAGCTCCTCTGCGGCGCTTGTCGAAGGCCGGAACCATTACTCAGGGTCCAGCTGCACAGCATTCTCATCCACCCAGCAACACATGCAGAGAGCTGTGAGATCAACATAGGGCCACATGTGGGTTTCAACAAAGAACTGTCAGACAAAAGCCCTACAGACGATCCTGACCTCTCTCTTGGCCCCTGGGCCTTCCATGGAAATGTGAACTTTGCTTTGACACTCACATGACACCCTTTGGCCCTTAACAACAGTGCTATACAGAGTGGGCAGTGCCCTTTGGCTGCATCAAGGGCAGGGGGCTCAATGCTCTAAATTGCTGGCATTCACACCACAATCTCCTCTTATTTCTAGGCCCCACTCTTTTTATACTTTAGCTTTGTGGCATTTGAGAATAGAAACATAAATTCAGCTAGACACTCCACCGCCCAGAGGGGTGACCTTTATTGTACATGCCTGGGATGTTTTCCCAAGGAATCCAAGAGAAAATGGCTTCATCAGAGATGTGTGGTACTATGGAAATGCCTAACCAGGGCCTGCTCCTGGGCGCAGGTCTCCCTGGCTTGCACTTGACTTGAATTTTGCTTGCAGTGAGGGAGTATTTCTGTGGGGACCCATTCATTCACTCATTTATTCAAGCCCATGCTGAGCCTCAACAGTAGAAGCTCTGGAAGAAACAAAGAAGAAAAAGAAGGCCAGGCATGATGGCTCATGCCTGTAATCACAGCACTTTGGGAGGCCGAGGCGGACAGATCACAAGGTCAGGAGATTGAGACCAGCCTGACCAAGATGGTGAAACCCCATCTCTACTAAAAATATACAAAAATTAGCTGGGCATGGTGGTGTGCACCTGTAATCCTAGCTACTCAGGAGGCCAAGGGAGGAGACTCACTTGAACCCGGGAGGCAGAGATTGTAGTTAGTCAAGATCGTGCCATTGCACTCCAGCCTGAGCAATAGAGCGTGACTCTGTCTCAAAAAAAAAAAAAAAAAAAAAAAAGACAAATACAAAGTCTTTGCATGGAAAAGCTCTCAGATAGGTTGGGGAGAAAGACATGTTCACAAATAACTTCAATGTAAGGCAAGATGTGATCAGATCATGACTAAGGAGTTCAGAAAAAGAGAAAATTCCCATCTGCAGTAATGTTGGAGGAGGTGAAGTGGGAAGCAGATGTTAAAAGCTGAATAAAAATGTCAATTTCAGGCCGGGCACAGTGGCTCACACCTGTATCCCAGCACTTTGGGAGGTCGAGGCAGGTGGATCACCTGAGGTCAGGAGTTTGAGATCAGCCTGGCCAATATAGTGAAACTCTGTCTCTACTAAATATACAAAAAAGATTAGCCAGGCATGTGGCAGGTGCCTGTAATCCCAGCTACTCAGGAGGCTGAGGCAGGAGAATCACTTGAACTCAGGAGGCAGAGGTTGCAGTGAGCCGAGATTGTACCACTGCACTCCAGCCTGGGAGATGGAGTGAGTCTCTATTAAAAAAAAAAAAAGTCAATTTCAGAGTCAAGAGATGGGGTAGGGGTATGGGGAGTTAGGGTTGGAGTAGGGGTGCAAGGAGAACAGAATTTCAGGTAGAGAAAATGTCTTGGACAAAGTCATGCAAATAGAATTTTCTAAAGTTTTCTGCAAGTATAATAAGTAAACCCATCAGTGGTGGAGACATCCATACATGCAAGGAGCGAAGCTGAACCTCAGGAACTAATGTGGCTTATTTTATTTCCTTGTTGCTATTCATTAGTTTTCCAGAATGCTGGTGACCTGCAAGTTGTCACCTATTGTTTGATAATACATGGAACAAATTAACCAATCCTGAAAGTGGAATTTGAGAATTGGTTCAAAAAGATGTGGGGTAGAGCCCCACTTATTTATACCAAAGATACTTTTTACCAGCCTCTTGAATCTCTTCCCAGTCTCATGGTTGGATCAAATATCTCACCAGCTTCTTGGTGAACAATGGAAGATCCACATGGTTTGGTTTTTAGGAACCTTAGCACTACTGACATTTTAGACCAGGTAATTCCTTTCAGTGGGAGGCTGTCCTGTGCATTGTAGGATCTTTAGCAACATTTCTGGCCTCTACCCATTAGAAACCAGTAGCACTTACCCACTCAGGTGTAACAACCAAATGTGGGGGTGACAGTGGTGTGGCGGGGGGGCAAAACTGTTCCCAGTTGAAAACCACTGTACTGTAATATATAAAGAAACCAAAATTATATTAAAAGCTTACATTTATTGGGTGTTTATTCCATATAGGCCCTGTATTGTTTCTATATATTAACGCTTTTAATCTTCACACACTCCAGTAAAGTATAGGTACAATTATGATTCACATTTGACAGATAAAGAAATTATGCGCATTTACAGAAGGGTTTATCAACGTACTCAGACTCACACTCCTTGCGAGTAGCAGATTCAGGATCTGGCCCAAGCACTCTGACACAGGCACCTACCCTCCTAGCCACCAAGCTATATTGTACAAGTCCTCATACTCTGCAGACCTCTCTCCTGGAGGGACCAACCAAATGGTGTGGGCACCAATAACAGAAGCCCTGGCCCACCAGCAGTCTCAACTGAACTGTTGGAAACCTCCCTTAGCGGTCACGGGGATGGAACACATGTTGCTCAGCATGGCTGTGGGAGCCTCCTCACTGCCATGTGATCTTCTGTTTGTTTTGTTTTGGCTGGAGTGCAGTGCCGTGATCTCGGCTAATTGCAATGTCCACCTCTTGGGTTCAAGCAATCCTTGTGCGTCAGCTTCCCAAGCAGCTAGGACTACAGGTGCACACCATCAGGCCTGGATAATTTTTTTTTTTATTTTTAGTAGAGACAGGGGTTTCGTCATGTTGGCCAGGCTGGTCTCAAACTCCTGACCTCAGGTCATCCGCCCACCTCAGCCTCCCAAAGTGCTGGGATTATAGGAGTGAGCCACCACACCTAGCCTGCTATGTGGTCTGTCTTTACTCTTCTCCCTGGCACTCCCTTGAGGACCAAGTGGCTCACCTGGATTCCACATCAATGATTCTGGAACAGCTTCGAACTTCTTTTTTTTTTTTTTTTTTTTTTGAGACTGAGTCTTGCTCTGTCACCAGACTGGAGTGCAATGGTGCCATCTCAGCTCACTGCAACCTCTGTCTCCCAGGTTCAAGCGATTCTCCTGCCTCAGCCTCCTGAGTAGCTGGGACTACAGGAACACGCCACCACGCCCAGCTAATTTTTTGTATTTTAGTAGAGATGAAGTTTCACCATGTTGCCAGGATGGTCTCATTCTCCTGACTTCATGATCTGCCCACCTCAGTCTCCCAAAGTGCTGGGAGTACAGGTGTGAATCACTGCACCCGGTCACTTCGAACCTTTTTAAACCCCCCATGTCTATATCTCCTGGTCATCATGTTGACCTCTTTTCGTTGGAGTACTAGTCACCCTTGGCTTCAACATGGAGGTGGGGAAATTCCCCCAGAAGGGATATGATTGTCCTTTAGGCCACAAGACATGAAGGTTGGCCACAAAGTTAACAGTGGCAGTTATGTGTGCCTCTCCAACGTCAGTTCTCCCTTCCCTCAGTGCCTGCACTGACTGTCATTTAGATATCCACACTGCCCCAGTGCAGCCTTGACTGTGGGCAATACGTAGGTGAATGTTCTGAAAACATTCACGGACAAATCTGAGTTCAGATCCTGGTTCCACCATATACTAACCATGCCACCTGCACATATTCATTGCCTGTTTGAGCCTCAGTTTCCTCATCTGTATGAAAGCATAAGGAAAAGAAAACTACCATGTAGAATGATGATATGGATTAGGAATAATATATTCCATAAAGTGCTTTCTGGTGTTATTATTAACAATTATTAATCCCTTCAGAGGGATTTGTTTGCCAGGTTGCTTCTTGGTGTTATTTACAGTCGACTGAGAGCAAAGGGAATGTGGAAATGAACGTTATGATGGCAGACAAGGCTGGGAAAAGATGCAGAGCACAAGTGCCAGACAGCAGCCTGGGGTCTGGTGGTGCCAAAAATTGGCTGGTTGCGGTGACTCATGCCTGGGATTCCAGCATTTTGGGAGGCCGAGGCGGGAGGACTGGTTGAGCCCAGGAATTTGAGACCAGCCTGGACAAAATGACAAAACCTCATCTCCACAAAAAAGTTAAAAATGAGCCAGGTGTGGTGGTACATTCCTGTGGTCCTAGCTACTTGGAAGCCTGAGGCGGGAGGACTGCTTGAGGCTGGGGAGGTCGAGGCTGCAGTGAGCCATGTTCATGCCACTGCACTCCAGCCTGGGCAACAGCACAAGACCCTGTCTCAAAAAAAAAAAAAAAAATTGGAGGTACTAAAAATAGGCCCAACCATTGCCTATTTCAATCCTAGTTTATTAATTTGGCTCCCAATAAATGAACCTCAGAGAGTTGGTTTTCTGTGAGTTGTAAGCCAAGACCAGTCCAAAGTGATCTCTGAGCTGGACCTCCCATGGCCTTATGCCAATTTCTGAAATATTATCTCACTGACTTCCTACCAATCTGTATCCATCAGAAACTCAGATGATACAATTGATTTCTGGGTGTTTTCTTCTTAAAGCCTATAGGAACTATTATGGACAGTTCCAAATCATACAATTTAGCGAGTACTACTATTTAGTGAGTACCTACTATATAGATTTGAATCATTATTCTGCTCTTGCAATCTCCTTATCCCCATTCTACACCCAAGGATGGAAACAGAAGCTCAGAGAGGTTAAGTGGGTCACCCAAGGTCTCCCATCTAGTAAGTGGCTGGGCCAGGATTCAAAGCTAGGATTGTTTGACTTCTTTTTTCCTTCATCTTTGAAAGCTCCAGGCTAGAATGGCTGACTTCTTTTTGATGACGCAAAGCTACCTCTTGATCCCATTACCCCATCAATGAGACAGAGAGAGAGAGAGAGTGTGTGTGTGTGAGTGTGTGAGGCACACTCACACACTCACACACAGAGAGAGAGAGAGAGAGAGAGAGAGAGAGAGAGAGAGAGGTGTCTTCTAGGCCTAGAACAGCTGGCAGGATCCTCTTTCAGTTCATATACTTGTATACTGCTGGTGGAGCCAAGCAATGATTAAATGTGCAAAGTCACAGAGGAGGAAGTGGGGTAGGTCACTCACAAAGGAGAGCCACAGGAAGGAAGGAAAGAAGGGAGGAAGGGAGAGAGGAAGGTCAAGAGGGAGGGAAGGAAGAGGAACAGAAGGAGGAAGGAAGAGAGAAAAGAAAAAAGGGAAGGCGTGAAAGCAGGAAACTGCTTTCTCCTGCCTTGGTCAGAGTGACTCAGAGGGACATTCCCAGCGGGCTGGCCAGTGAAGCGCAGCCTTTCCCATGAGATGGGTGTGAGGGGTGGAGAGCATGGCTGCTGGCGGGCTCCATCACTCTCACTCACAAGGCATGTGCCCTCTGAGGACGGTGTTGACAGCACCATTTTCACCTCAGAGGGAGAGGCGTTTCTGTTCACATGGAAGGGGACATGTGAGGGGTATTTGGTCAGGAATGCATTACAGACTCAAAGAAGCTGGCCTGCCCAAGAAGAGTCACTCCAACGCGGAGAAAATGCGACCAAGATGTTGGCTCCGATGCTCACAAGAGGCTGCCAGAGATGGTCTCAGAGTCTGCAGTTCTGAAGCAGCCTCCAAGTACTCAAAGCTCTGTGCCACAAAGAAAGCACAGAAGTTTTACAGTCAGAACATTTCTGTAAACACATTGGTTTAATTCCCATTTTACAGCTCAGCTACTCTCTGTAACATACAATCTATAAAGCATTTACAATGTTGTTTAAAATCTATATACTATTTACCTTCCCTGCCCTCCGTGCAGGTACAATGAATCGAGGAACTTGGCCAGAGTCCTGGGGAAACAGCTAAGACTCAAGAAACCACAAAAACTACATCAACAAGAACCCTCAGTGATTTGTGAAAAGAACAAGGAACCCCAAACACAAGTCCTCCAGGTAAGGATGATCCAGTCACACGTGGGCAAACTCAGGGAGACAGGAGTGGTCGGGAGGCTCCTCCAAGTGACCAGATGGATGATCAGCCCTACCTCACAGCCCATGGTTTGTGTGAATCTGTTTCTCTAATATTCCATCAAAAAGCACCTCCCTTTGGTTATTCAGTGAGGGACATAAATGTCCACTGTGGGCTGGTGCAGTGGGTACGCAACTGTAATCCCAGTTACTTGGGGCTGAGTGGGAGGACTGCTTGAGACTAGGAGTTCAAGTCCAGCCTGGGACACATAGTGAGACTGTCTCTGAAAAAAGAAGAAAAAAATGTGCATTGCCTCTGGCCATTCAAATTTCTCCAGCAGTAACCTGGGCCCTGGGATATTTCCCCCAGTGTGGTTCTTGGTCACTGCCCTGGGGCTATTGACATGGCAACTACACCCAACACTGTTTCACAGGTCAGTCCTTGCCCACTCAGGGCAGGCTGCCCAAAAGGAGCCCAGAGCTGGCAGGATCTCTTGGTTGGCCCTCGAGTGAGTTCACCCCACTTAAGGGTAGACCCAGGTTTAGTGAAGCCTCATGTGCATATAATTTTTGCCCTTTTAAAAAAAAAAGGAACACAAAACTGCAAACTGAAAATGAGGTACAGGGCCTGGGGAGAGGCCAGAACAAGAAAAAGGCCCCAAAGCATAAGCCTACCTTTGAAATAAACCCACTTTCCCTGAGCTCTGACCACCCAAGGCAGTCTTCAATGGCTCCTCTCGGGTGGCAAGAAGCCTCTAGGCCTGACATGGCTGGCAGGATCCATGGCAGCAGGCTCGACCTAATTTCCTTGGCACACAAAGATACTTAATTGTTGATTTTCAAGCTCAGAGTAGAAAGCAAAAAGATCAGGATGAGAGTTAAAACAAACAGCAATGCTGAGGACTATTCATAGATTGAAGCACTGGGTTAATCAATTCAAAGGTAATCATTTTAAAGGATCATTTTAGAAATTGTTATTATACAGAATATTTGTTGTTTTAAATAAACTTATGGGATATTGTTCACCAGCGTATGGCACTTTACATTAATCGATTTGTGTTGTTGTTGCTGTTATTCTTCAATCCTGTAAATCCCTGGAGACACAGATCAACCACTGCCTTGGGACCCAACATTGAAAATGGATCTATTATGGATCTACCCACTCAGCTCAGTCAAATGTTCTGCCTTTTGCCTCTACTACAGTCCTGGCTGCCCACAAGGGCAAGTCTAAGGCAGGAAGTACATCTCACGCCCTGCTTAGATTTGATCCTTTGGCTGCTCAAGCTGCTGTGATTTAATGAATAGAAGAAAGAGACATTTCAGAATCCATAGTGAATTAGACCAGTGAGCCAAGTAGCCATAGCAAGCAGGGACAAACAGCCCTCTGCCTCACAGGGGTTGGAATCCGTGCCTGCAAAAGTACAGGCAGCGCCTCGGGCCAGCGTGGGCCTCGCAAACAAGGGCTCCAGCCCAGCAGGAAGGACCCCAACTCAGCAGCAAGACCTGGGTCCAGAAGAAAGTGTCCTTTGGATGCCATAGGCTTTGTTATTGGAAACCCTAGGTCAGAGAGGAAACTGAAACTGCTTAATTAGGGATATACCTGCCTGTCAGGAAACCAAGTGTGACCCTGGGAGGGATAAAGTTCCTGTTGGGAGGAGACTCAGGCGGGTAAGGGGAGGGCAAGCGGACGCACCCAAGGGAAGGAAAGGACCCAGATAGGACAGCCAGCTGCCCTTGGCTCCGATTCCTGAGGAGGCAGCGTCTCTTCTGTGCACAGAGGCAGTTCTTTAAGGTCTGAAGCTGGGCTGCCTCAACCCGCTCAGGAGAGCAGGGGCGGCTGGGACCATCGCTCCGACTAGGTTTGACTGGAAGGGAACAAAAGTGTTTTCAGGAGGTTCTCTGCTCAAATCAAATCTCCTCACTTTGGAAACTTCTTGCTGGCATTTCCTGGTTGTGTCTGCCTCCGCTCAACAGACTTGAAGGTCTCTGGGAGAACATGCCTTACCTAATTTCGCTTCCTCTTACTGAACTCTTGCTGTGTGCTAGGAATTGTTCCAGGTATTTTACCTTAAATTGTCTCACTTCTCCCAATGCAATTTTTTACCTCATAAACCCAGTGCTCAGATCCTAACTTATTTGCGTGAGATCGCACGGCTAGATAGGTAGGTGTAACTAGCGTGCAAGCCCAGAATGTCTGACTCCAAAGCTGTTCACTAAAGGTTTGTCAAATTCATTGAACTAGTTCCTACTGGATGTGAAAATAAGCATGTAATCAACTCTTTTTCACTTTTATTTTAGGTTCATGGGTACACGTGCAGGTTTGTTACATAGGTAAACTTGTGTCATGGGGGTTTGTTGTATAGATTATTTCATCATCCAGGTATTAAGCCCAGTACCCATTAGTTGTTTTTCCTGATTCTCTCCCAATAGACCTAGTGTCTGTTGTTCCCCTCTATATATCCCTGGTTCTCATCATTTAGCTCCCACTTATAAGTAAGAACATGTGGTATTTGGTTTTCTGTTCCTGTATTAGTTTGTTAAGGATAATGACCTCCAGCTCCATCCACGTTCCTGCAAGGGGCATGATCTCATTCTTTTCTATAGCTGCATAGTATCCCAGAATATAATCGATTCTTGAATTGCAATGCTTAAAAATAATTCTGAAGCAATTAATCCAAAATTCGTCAATTTTTGACTCTGAAACATGTTTTCGTACACATATTTAAATATGGGTATGTTTGCTGTTCTAGGAATTCATAACTCTAAACAAAGTAATAAAAACACTGTAGAGGATCTCAAAATTATGAGTTTTCTTACTTTGATTTTCCTCCTACAACTACTCGCTACACAGAGCTCAGTCTGGGGACTGCTTCTCTTCTTCATTTGAATTCTCTCCCGTTTTCTATGTCTAACTGTGAGCTCCCTTGAGTCTCAGACTCACCTATTCAGCTGCTTATTTAACATCCCCATGTGGACAGTTAACACCTCGGAAGTCATGCACAACAGAACCCTTTGTCCTATTACCTTCACAACCGTCCTCCAATTCACCGTCTCAGGAAGTCATATCACCATCCAGTCAGCTCCTCAAACCAAAAACTTGGGAGGCATACCTGATTCCTTTTTCTTCCCCTTCATATCCTATCCATTGCCAATGCCTGTTTGTTCCTCCTCTAACATACATCCTGGGTTTCATCTAAGCTATCATCTGTTTTGTGGGTTCACAGAAGAAGCCTTAGTCCTTCCACCTACAAAATGGGTAACCCAGCTATTTCACTTTCTTGATCTCTAGTTCAGTTATAAAACTGTTCAGAGAAGGCTGGGCACAATGGCTCATGCCTGTAATCCCAGCACTTTGGGAGACCAAGGCAGGCAGATCACGAGGTCAGGAGTTTGAGATCAGCCTGGCCAATATGGTGAAATCCCGTCTCTACTAAAAATACAAAAATTAGCCAGGCGTGGTGGTGCGTGCCTGTAATCCCAGATACTTGGGAGGCTGAGGCAGAATTGCTTGAACCCGGGAGGCCAACGTTGCAGTGAGTCAAGATCACACCACTGCACTCTCGCCTAAGCAACAAAGTGAGACTCCATCTCAAAAAAAAAAAAATGCTGTTCAGAGAAATGCTAATGTTTTTCAGGGACAGACATACCCAGAAGAGGGGGATGGTTCTTTCTGGGACTATAATTCTGATATAAAATTTAAGACGCCATACATTTTATTACCAAAATATTTCTCAATCTGTCTACCAATTCAGTATGACAAAATCCCTGTCTTGAGAAAATCTTTTGCTTATTTCAAGTGCACACTTTTTCTTCTTGTCTTTCGGATGCCCACTGCTTAAGAAAATAATACAGCTTTAAGAAATCAATATAGGTATATTATGTTTACATAAAAACAAAATTAACAGTTAACTCATTTGACAAGAATTTCTTATTTTTTTTAATGACAAAGATGTCTTAGAGTAAACTAGGCAATCACTAACTCCCTTAACAGCATTAAATAAATTCCTCTTCTGTGAAGTATCAGGAACTGTTTATTTCTCCATGCCCTCAAAGGCAATCTGGATTTTCAGTTAGCCATTGCAGAGATGGACTGAAATGGGAGCTGTAGTCACTGGTAGATTAATTATAACTTTTTTCAAATATTTTTAACTCACTTTTCCAGTTATGCAATTGACCTTAAGAAGTAGATCTTAAAATCTTGGAGTCTACAACACTTTGGGTCAGTTTATATAAGAGAGAGAGAGAGAGAGAGAGTGTGTGTGTGTGTGTGTGTGTGTGTGTGTTTAATCTTGCCCAGGATTCCTTAGTGATCTGCTGCTGCTCTGTGTGGACAGACAGGCCCCAAGCAGTACTGCAGAAATACAGATAGCCCTGCTCCAAGGCTGTGGTCTTTCATATACATTCCTGGGAAATATAATAACTGTGGTTTCCAATCTCATTTCTCTTCGAATACAGATAGGAGCAAATTTTACTTTGAAAAGAACACATGCACTTTGTTTACATTAAGATTAATTTGAGATATACAAAGAAAGTAGAGCCACTTGGGATCAATATTTACTAAATCTAAATCTCCATTATACTGCATCAGACTTAATTAGTACTTAAATTCTAACTTAATTGTGACAGGCTTTCTTCTGTTTACATTTCTGAAATTAAACAAGCCATCACCTCCTCAGTGGTTGCTCTTGAAGAAGAAACACAGCTGGCTATAAGTTAGTTTTGAACCCCACCAACTCCATCTTTACCTTTTTTTCTTCTTAGACTTAAAAAAACAAAAAGTTTTGCTCTTAGTTCAGCTGTTAGGCAAATATAAATTCGAATTAAACAACTGAATTAAACATATGAATATATACAGTTCATTTGATTCAGAATTTGCAGGAGTGGCTGGGGGCCATTGAGTGACTAATAATTTAATTTTACTATATTTTTAAATTAATAAAAAAAAAACTTTTTTAGAGACATAGTCTCGCTCTGTCACCCAGACCATAATGCAGTGGCACACGCATAGCTCCCTGTGGCCTCAAACTCCTGGACTCAAGCAATCCTCCTGTTCCAGCCTCCTGAGTAACTAGGACTTTACTGCATTATTAATGGATACTTTCTGGTTGCTTTTCTGTCAGTTACACAAGAAGCTACAAATTTATAGTTTAAGCTTTAAAAACAACGGCAACAATTAACTCATACTCCATGCCTTTCAGTTAGCTCCTACTCTGCCAAAACTACCTAAAAAAAATACTGTATAAAAAGTAGATCTCTCCCTGGCATAAGGGGACCATTGTTTGATATGTTTATGAGATGACATCTTCTTAGATTAGGTGGGCTGCCTTGGATTAGGGCTCTATTCAACTTCACTAACTGAGAAGGTAATTCTAACAGAGTCGAGAAGTTAATTTCCTATGTTGATGTGCTAAGTATGGAGATAATTCCCCACCACCCAAAAAAAGAAAAACCTGTTTGAAAACAGGAAAATAAACAGACTTTAGAAGCAACTTTGAGTTGTGGTTAATAGAACAGGATGCAGCTGTGGTTAGATGGTGCTAAGGAGGAGAAAGAAGGCAATCTGAAATTGCTGGTATAAATTAAACTCCCTGTGGTTAGGCGACTTTTTAGAGCTGTGACTTTGAGTTTACATGACTCGCTATTAAATATTCTAAAGAAGGAGTTGCTACAGTACAAACTGAAAATAATAAAGCTGAAACTTCAAGGTTCACATGCATGTGTTAGCTTCAACCTTTCTCCCACTGATCATGAATCTAGACCCCTTTTCTTTTCTTTATTAAATCTTCCCAATCCTTATGCCTCGTTTAACCCATGCAGGTGCAGCAAAGCTTAGTGGTTCTGTCAGGGGAGGCAGTAGGACACATTGGTTAAAATCAGCAGCCTAAGTCTGAAAACGTGCTTCCATCACATTTCAAGTTGTATAGTCTTGTGAGCCTGAATTTCCTCATCAATAAAATCGGGGTGCTAATCCTGTGCCTGTCTCATAGAATTAAATGAGATGGTGATTTAAACACCTGACACATAGAAGAATACCATGAATGACAGATGTACAAGTGTGACTTGAAGGTACTCTTATTCTCCTCAATCAATTCTTTACTTAATAGCCAGAAAACTGGCTGGAAACACCTAGAGAGAAGATTTAGAGACAGAAGCAGCAGCTAGAGGAGCCTTTTCAAACCCAGAGGCAGAGCATGTCACTGTCCTGTCCAGACCGCCCAGTGGCTTCCCATCATACCCAGAGTTAAAGCAAAGTCCTCAAATCCTTTAGTGACCTGCACCCTTCCCCAACCTCTCTGATCACAAGTCCTTCCACCCCTATCCCCGTCACTCCCTCTGCCCTAGCTACATTTCTCTCTTCGCGGTTCCTCGAACATGCCCAGCATCTCTCCTGTCTTGGGGCCTTTACACCTGCTGTTCCGTTTGCCTGGAACACTCCTTCTTCAGTTATGCGCTGGGTGGAACCCTCACTGCACTCAGGGCTTTTCAGAAAGGCCTTCCCCATTGCCTTAAACTAACACCACTACTCTCTATCCCCTTGCCTTTGTCGTTTTCCCATGATGCTCCTATGTGGTATTAAAATGGGCTCGTTTATATATTTGTTTGTTGTTCTTCCCCTCTAGAAGATAAGCTTCCTTTGGGCAGTGTCTATTTTATTTCCTGCTGCATTCCCAGAGGTTAGAACCATGCCTGACACATCATAGGTGCTCAATAAATATTCACAAACTGAAGGGGTGAATGCCAGACAAGGTGACTTCTCACTGATCAGCATCAGCTTTGGTGTGCATCAGAATCACATGAGATGCCCATTTCTTGGCCCATTCCCAGAAACTTTGCTTTATTAGGCCAGAGATGGGATCAAGGAATCTGCATTTTAACAAGCATCTCAGGTGATTCTAAAGCAGTCAACAGACCTGACTTCCTGAAACACTACTGAAGACAAAAAGTCTATTAACGCATACCAACAAAGAGAGACTGGAAGTGTCCAGTATTTTTAATACAGTGGGGTGCCTGGTTAGGAAGAAGTTGACATTTGTTTTATCAAGAGCTGTTTGTTTAAAAGTGATCAAGCAGTGCTTCATCTAGGAAGGACAGTAAACTGCCTTGGAATAAATCTGCATTCTGAGGAGACTCACTCGAGTGGTCCTTCTTTGCTTCTTTTTACTTAAGTGTCTTGAAGGCCATGGACACTCATTGCCCAAGGGAGGGAGGTAATAGAAACATTTCAAGGCTTTACAAAGCTGCCCTCCCATATAGGAGTTATGCAGGGCTTCACGTTATTGGGACTCTGAAGGTCAAGAGGGTTTAGACCAAGGTCAACTTTTGGGAAAGGACACCCTAGGTTCCAAGGGTGAACTCATGGGGAGACGAAGGGGAGTCAGGGGTTGGGTGCTAGACTCCATTCTAAGGCCTGAGCTATTGGAAGAGGAAAGAAGGAGGCATTGACTATTAAGAGCTAGGACTTCGGGAGCTTGTGCTTCGGGAGCTTGACCCCCTCGGCCAAGTACAGCCCTAGGGAGAGTTGACACTCTTCAAGAATCACGTTTAATGCTACACAGGAGTCTGTACTAATTCTTGTTTGTTTTCTTTTTGTGTGGCACATTCCAGCAAATAGTTGGTCAACTTTAAAAGGGTTAGAGAGAGGACCTTGCCTCTCTGGAACTCCCTCCACCCCCTGGGCCTTGGTTAGAGTGGCTTGAAGTAAACATTCCCAGTTGAATTGTCCAGTTCATTTAGTGTGGTAATAAGAAACAGTCTCTCCTTGGTCCTGGCCTTCTCATCTTATGATTATTTTTGTCAGGTGATGTGACTGTTGCAGTTTACTTGTTTGTGCCCTGTAGTGCTTTAAACAAATGATGTAAATTTAAGAACTCTAACTATTAAATCATAATGTTGCCATCCTAGAATCATTATGTCTTTGAAGTCAATAGCAGCTGTGTCTGTGTGTTGGTGTGTATTTTCCAAAACAGCCAAGGCCGTTCCCAGCATCACCACCTTCCTTTGCATCTTAATCTCCTGCCTTATAAACATCTTGGCTGGGTGCTGAGGGAGTGTTAACATGAAGGGAAAGCTGGTAAATTTGATACCAGGGTCCTTCGCTCCCTTCTTCCTCCTTTCTCCCCAGACACCTAGGGTGAACACAAACACCCCACAGAAAATGGGGAGCCAGTGTTAAAAATGGAGGCCTGATACAGGGGTTCTTGTTCTTGTGAGTGTTCTTATGAAGCCCCATTGCCTTCATTTGGCCAAACAGGAAACTGGAGCTCGCAGGCACCTTTGACTAACAGTCAATAACAGAGAAAACCCAGAGAAATGGGATTCACACGCAAAGTGCTCAACCAAGGCTCACTTCCCTTTGGTTTTCCAAGAGCTATTATTCCTTGGGGACTTGCCAAGTACTATGCATTGTATGAAGCACTATGCTTAGTGCTCTTCTTGCATTAATGCATCAAGCTCTGAAACCCAATGATGTACATGTTATTATTCCTATTTTATAGGTGGGAAAACCAAGGCAGGGCCCTGAGGCTTAGCAACTTTCCCAGTTCACCTGGCTGATAAGTAGCAGGAATGGAATTTGAACCCAGAACTACTGTGCTCTTAACCATCACATAACACTGCCCTCATGCCACCTTCATCAAGACAAGATAATATCATGGAAGAAACACTGGATTTGAAGTCAGAAAGCTAGGCTCAAGTGCTAGATTTGCCCCTGCCTCTGAACTTGGTCAAGTACTCTGAGCCTTTTGATTTCATCTCTGTTTCTCCTGTCTATAAAATCCCATTAGGATTCTTGAGAGGCCGACATGATATAATATAAGGAAAAGCACTTTGCAAACTGAGATGTGCCCTGGATTATTATCATTGAAGCCCACTGTCCCATAATAGTGTTGTAACGAGTTACTTTCTTTCTGCTCCAATTGTAACAAGTGCAACAGATAATGGCCTGTGTTAATAGTTCATAAACCTTGTGGTTGGATTTCATATATATCAAAGGAAAGAGTCCCAAAGGTTGTGAGTCTGGGTTCAAGCTGTGTGTGTTAAAAGGTGCAGTGTTTGAGTCTGTGCAACGTACTGCTCAGACCAATATCTGCAAGTAAGGCACTGCACCTTTCCAAAGAAGAGAAATTAAAAGCCTCTCAGTGCCTCTATAACTTTGTAGGGCAGTAATTGTTTCTGAACCGAGGTCACACCACAGTTTACAGTCTTTGAAGAGCGTGATTGTGTGTCCCAAAATGTCAGTGCAATCAGAGATATTCTTGCCATTGTAAGCATGCATGAACATAGAAAGTATAATTGGCATTTGATTTGTAATTTGTGAATTTTGCTCAGATTCTCACAACCTTCTTCATTTTATAATTTTGAGTGAATATAGGAGCAAAGATTAGCATTCTAGCATCCAGCAAAAGAATATTTCTAAGCATAAGATCTGAAACAGTGTAATTCTTAGCAGAAAACATAGGGGAAAAGCTTCGTGATCTTGGTCTTGACAATGAATATGACAGGAAAATCACAGGCAACAAAAATAAACAAGTGGGACTACATCAAACTAAAAAGCTTCTGCACAGAAAGGAAACAATCAACAGAGTTAGAAGACAGTCTACAGAATGGGAGAAAATATGAGTAAGCCATGTATCTGACGAGGGATTAATCTCCAAAATATATAAGGAACTCAAACAACTCACTAGCAAGAAAACTGAGAAGCCAATTTAAAAATTGGCTAAGGACTTGAACGGACATTCTCCAAAAAAGAAATACTAATGTCTAATAGGTATATGGAAAAAAAGCTTATCTTCACTATAATCAGAGAAATGCAGGTCAAAACCACAATGAGAAATCACCTTACACCTATCAAGATGGCTATTATTTAAAAAAACAAATAAACAAACAAAAAAACAAGTGTTGGTGACGATGAGAGGAAATTGGAACTCTTACACATTGTTGGCAAGAATGCAAAATGATGCAGCTGCTATGGAAAACAGCATGGAAGTTTCTCAAAAATTTAAAAATACAGCCACCGTAGGATCCAGCAATCTGGGTATATATCCAGAAGAATTGAAATGAGGATATTTAAGAGATATTAGCATTCTTCTGTTCACTGCAGCACTAATCACGATAGCTAAGACAAGGAAACCACTTAAATGTCCATTGACAGATGAATGGACTTTTAAAAATGTGATATATTTATACAATGGAATACTATTCAGCCTTTAAAACGAAGGAAATTCTGTACTGTGTGACCATATGGATAGACCTTGCGAACATTATGCTAAATGGAATAAGTCAGACACAGAAATATAAATACTGCATGGTTCCACTTATATGGAGTATCTAAAATAGATTCATAAAATCAAAGACTGGAATAGTGGTCACCAGGGGCGAGGGGAAGGGGGAAATGGGGAACTATTAATCAATACGTGTAAAGTTTCAGTTAGCAACATGAGTAAGCTCTAGAGATCTGCTGTACTGCACTGTACCTATAGCCAACAGTAATGTATGGTACACTTAAAATTTGTTAAGAAGATAGATAGCATGTTAAGTGTTCTTAAAAATTATTTTCAGATTCAGTTTTGTTTGGGAATTATCCACTTTTCCTCTGATCTGTAATCTACATGCCAGAGGCCCTCCCGGAGTAAAGCCTCCAGCTCTCCTTCTTCGAGGTGGTATCACATTCAATACCTACCTCCCTTGAGGGATTTGAAGTGTGCTAAATCAGGTCTTCATAGATACAAGAAAGCAGAATATTGAGGCCAAATAATTAAAAGTGAAAAATCCAGCCCTTTAATTCATCAGATGTAGGCAGAGAATGCTTTTAGAATTCCCCTTGACTCTTTTTGCTACATCGTTTTGTTTTGGAATGTGTATATATAAAAATCTCTGATGAAGTTTATAAAAAGAAAAAAAGACATTCTGAATGCAAAATATAGAATATATCTGTTTTTTATGTCAATTCCCTTGACTCTTGCTTGAACCGGTAAGATTTGCTGTTTCAGGCCCTCCGCTGTGTACCCTGAGCCCCATCAACTGTCTTGACTTTCCTAGCTTTGTCACAAGGGGTATCCATGAGAGAAGGTGGATGGATCTGCTTAACCAGTCCTAGAAATGAACATGTGAATGACCTAGTGTTATTTTTACTATAGAAAGGGCCCTTTAGAAAGCCACTCTGGTTTGCCTGTCTTAAGAAATGAAAATGAAGTTAGTTGTAATCAGTTGAGGATCACAATTTAGACATATTGATTATAATCTATAGCATTATGCTATGGTATCTGGGGAGATTTTATCTGTTCAGAAGACTTTTGGCAAAACGATGGGTGAGGCAAAGCTTTCACAACAGTAATGGAAAAGAGGGATGGCTAGTCTGTGATATATGAATATGAAAGCTATATTAGATCAGTTTGGATGCTTTGGGTTGGGCAGTAAATACCAACTCAAACTGATTTAAACAATAAAGAAATTTATTATTTCACATAACGGGAAATCCAAAGGCAGGTGGGCTCCAGATGTGATGTGTCAGGGCTATGTTCTGTCTCTCATTGATTCTCCTTATCTTGCCCAACCCTGCGTCAGGTTTATCCTCACCTGAAAGCAACATGGCTGCCACTTTGGGGCATCATATGCAAACACGGCAACACACGTAAGAAGAAGATCTCTCTCTTCCTGCTCCTCTTTCTCAGGAGCAAGGAACTCTTTCCCAAAACCTCCCCTCAGCAGTCTTCCTGCTTTTCATAGGGCAAAATTGGGTCACATGCCTATTCCTAAACCAATCAGGGAACTCCCATGGTTGGCTTAAGCAGAACTTGCCCCAAGAGCTGAGCATGGAGCTCATCCCCTGGATGACACTGGGGAGAGACATAACTGAGCAGAATCTGGGGCTATGAGGAAGGAGGGAAAAAGGTGAAGGGATGAATCATGAGTTGACCACAGAAATCTTGGTCCTCACTGAGTCTGAGTACAACATCACTACATGCTTTATCTTATGAGGCAACATTCCTCACAGTTTGCTCCGCAGTTTTCTATTGGATTTTTATGTGAAGCATCATTTTTCTCCAACCTCGTGCTGCAATCTTGTTTCTTTTTTCCTTAGCAGAGACCACAATGGAAATCCTACTATAGAAACACTTGAGTGCTATCAAAGGATCAGACCATATAAGGTGCTAGGGACCTTTTTATTTTAAATAAGAAACAAAACTATTTATACTTTTACAAGGAGTCTGCCCTATTTTAGTAAATATTTGGCAAAGCTTCTTGATTAAAGAGCAAACTGACCCTTGTTCTGCAGGGTTGTTTTGCCATAACTAAAATCGTTCATTAATTTTCTGAAAATAGAAGCAGCAAGTGTGTGTTCTTTTGCACTGTGACTAAAGTAGTGCTTACTTGTGATTTGTTTTATGCTGTATTTACTTATGCATAATTGATCAGGAGTCTTTTAAACCTCAGTTCTCGTCAGACCCTATTCTGAGTCACCATCACCAAATGGTACAGTCGGAAAATAATCTCCTGTGGATGGAGCTGAGATGCATTAATCTGGCCCTGGAGACTCTGTGTGTTTGACAATACATTTCAAACTGGGTCTCAGATGTCCTGTATTTGGTAACAAGCTCCAACTGTTTTGACAAATAGTGATTCCCTAGATTATTAAACAGTGCATAATCTGAGAGAAGCTAGTTGAGCACCATATGTTTCTGATTCATTGGCAGTTAACTCATTCTGTGACGCTGGGTTTGTAGGAAACACTCCAGGCCTAATCACCTTTTCCTCTTTAAAAGCATCCTCTTGCCAGCTGAACTGGGTGTGGTGCGGCTGCAAGGAGTGGTGTTAAATTTGTCTCAGAAACTTCTACAGGACAGCAGTATTGGAATTTATCTCACGATGCCACACATAAACGGGGTTGCGACTGGCCAGCAGGCAGGGGCTGGATGTGGACCTGGGGCTTGTCATCTATTCCACTCATGGCAAAATGTGCCTCTGCCTTCAATCCCCTTCCCCCATCCTCTGACCTGGGCTGACAGTTTCTGATCCTAAATCACAGATGCTCAGAAGAAAAGCCATCAGTAGATATCAAACAAAGGATTTAGAAATATTTAGAATCCTAAAATGTCAGTGCTGGGAATTGCTTTAAAGATCATCCAGTTCAACCTCATTTCTTGAATAAGTAACCTGGGGTGATGTGACATGGCCAGTGTCACACAGCTAGGCTCCTGTTTTCCCTCATTTCCTTACTACTTGACAGTTACTACTGGGAAATTCAAAATCCAACTTTCAGTGTGGGCAACTCAAATGAAGTCTGGAACACACTAGTTGATTCTGGTGCTCCATCACTTACCTAATTGAAAAATGAGAAAGATAAATGCACCCGTCTCATAGATCCAATCAGAACAATGAGTGGCATGTGGTGAGAGCTCAGTGAAAGCCTACGTGGCCACCGTCATCCTCTCCTGACTGTTGGCAGGAGACATAGTGCTTCAGTGGAAAGAGCTCCAAATAAGTAGGAGTTAAGAAATGTCCGGTGCCAGCCATGTGACCTGAGAGAATCACTCACTATCTCAAATCTTCAGTTTCCTCTGCCTTCCTCAGGAGGATTTTATGTATGCGAAAGTGTTTTGTTGCCTCAAACAGTAATGTGCATACAAATCACCTGGTGATCTTGTCAATATGCAGATTCTGTTTCTGTAGGTCAAGTGTGAGCCTGAGATTCAGCATTTCTAGCAAGCTCCCAGGAGACGCAGGTGATGTGATCCAATGACCCCCCTCTGATTTGCTATATACCACAAGGGCAGTATTCTGATCACCAGGCAGACAGCAACCAGTTGGTTCTGACTTCTTGGCCATTAACTCCTTCAGGCTACAGTTGAGCCAGGCACCAGCGGTTACTGTTAGGAGGACAAGTGTGATGCCAGGGAACGAGTGGATGATAAATTCGGCTCTAGGCTGGAAGCCAAATTATGTTTAAAACTGTTTTTGGCCCCCTTACAAGTGTTGGTGTGGCTGGGGCATGAGTGAAAATAGAGGCAACAGCAAAATCTACCTTGGCATCCAGGAACACTGTGAGCAACAGGAAAGAGACTTGAAGGTCTATTCCTGTTCTAAGAGAATTGCAGAAACGTTAAGTGGCCACCATAGCTGAGAAGATTTGCCAGTTCTAATTAAAAGTGGGCAGGTGATTGGGTGTTAGAAACTTTACTTTGGGTACTTCTGGAGAGTCAGGAAGTTTAGAGGGTTTGCATTTGAGAGAGATTTCTTTACCCAGGAGATGAGTCCAGAGATGGCCATAAGAAGATGTCAGAGTTTACTGCTGGCTGCCAGGTTCTTTCTCCAGTGACAGCCTAGTGGATGGCAGAGGGTATGAAAGGAGAGTGTTGAGGCAGACAAATGACAACCAAAAGAATAGAGGAGATGACCATAACTCTTACCTTTGCTTCAAGACTTGGCTCATCTGACATCCACCCTCCCTTGTGACTTCATTGCCCCATGTTCCCCCCATGCTGAGCAATCGGTCCCCTGAGGACAGGCACGGTGCCTTCCATTCTCCTGTCCCCCACCTACATCACAGGCACAATCCCAGTAAATGCGTGGTTATGTGTTTCTGGAGGGAGAACAAAGGGCAGAGAAAAGGAGGAAGGGGAAGAAGGAAAAGGAAACCACAGAAGAAAGAAAAAAAGAGAGGGATTGAGAAACACTTTGGGAAGCCAGCCTTTCAAGGTTCCAAGAATGTTTTCCAAAATCCTTCAAACCCAGGTCCTATTCACTGGTTCTGCTTTCCAGTTTGGCTTCATTGTTATGCCCAGTAAAACTAAATGAGGGTCTGAGTCTGACTGAAATTAGCCCTCTCCACAGCATCAGACATGGCTGTGTGAGCTTAAACACAGGGAGGGGGGCCTGCTGTCTAGCTTCTAGCTTGGTATTGATTCTCTCTGTGTTTAAAGCCAGGTGAGCGATGAGGCAGGCAAGGCACATGCCACAGCAGATGTTGTCCCCGCTTCCTCAGAACCAAGGGGGCCTGACTCCTCAGCTGGTCACCTCTCCAGGAGAGGACGGAAGCCACAGGGCCCCAGGGTCTAGCTGACGCTGCATGCCCCAAACCTGCAACAAGGAGATTGTGTTATTTCAGCCATGCTTCGTTGGATGGCAAATATGTGAGCTGCTTTATGAGGATCTGGGACATTGCAGAGTCTTCAGATTCACAGTGAGCTGCACCCACGTGAGAGTAAATCACTCATACCAGGCACTGTTTGCAGCTCTGGCTGTGGAAACAGTTCCCAATCCCCAGTCACGTCTAAGTCGTGAGGGTGTGCTAAGACAAGAAAAAGCTCAATTAAGGCTGCATTTCCAAAAACCCTGGGGGCTATTTTGCCCCAAACTTCTTGTTGCAGTGACAGTTATGAAACAGTGGCTTGGGGAGTTTCCTCCTCAAGCACACCACCGGCAGAGAGAGGGCGTCTCTGTTCTCATTTATAGGACCAGAAAACTAGTTTTAAATGCCATTATTCCAACAGGAATACAAGATATGACTTTGGGTCCAAACTGGAACCTTTAGGCTGACATTTCTCCTCTTATAAAACTCAAACATTGCTTGCAGCCGACTTCACATGCTGAATTCTTGCATGAGTCTGTTAGAGTGCTTCAAAGCACTTCTGAAAATAGAGACTGTTTACAGGTGTACTGGCTTTGTAAGACGTCAGCTGGGCCACAATGAAGCCAAGTCTCAGAGTTCCCTTTCGTCTACAGTTCTCCAAGTGAGATTTGGAAGCAAAGTTGAGGCAGCAGCCATTTTTATGTTTTATGTTCAGAAGGTGGGTGTTGTAACCCAGCGAGCACAAAATCACCGCTGAGACAAAGACTAGGCCAAATTACAGAGTCTTTATTGCCAGCGGCCATGGAGGACTCACATCTCTCTAGCCCATGGCCCCAAAAGGAGGGTGTCAAGACCTTTTATGCCCGTAAACCACCTCCTGGGCAGGGGCGGGGGTGAGGGGCTTCTGACATTCCGAGGGCCAGGGGACTTTGGACATTCCGATTGTTACTTAAGTGGTTCACAGAAGTCAAGATAAGCGTTAGTTTACACATTGTCTAGGTAGGGTGGAAATTACAGACCTTAGTTACTTATTACAAGTTGCAGGGGCCAAGGTGGCGTTGGTTTGGACGGCTTGCCTGTCACATTAGGGTTACAGAGAGCAGTTTCAATGGAAAGGCGAGGTATGGCCTAGATATGCAGTTTATGGGGCAATTATGTCACAGTGGGTATGGGTACTAGGTACCTTGGCAGTTCATGTATGTTGTTAAGTATCTCCTAGCCTACCTTGTTGGCGTGGGACTCCAGTTCCTGCCAGTTCCCTCCTTCAGCTCCTCCGAGCCCTGGGCTGGGTATGTGTGCGCTTCTGACAAAAGGCACCAGCTGCGTCCACAGGTCATCCACATCCTCCAGGCTGGAGATGGTGAGACAGATGGTGGTGCCAGTTGTTCTTCACTGCTCTCCCTTATTGCACACTCAGTTCTCCTTCCACACTGCCTACAACAACTTCAGTCCCCACACCAGGTGCAAAGACAACTGTCTGGCATAGACATGTCCACCAGGTCTCATAATTGCTTAAGGCCTAATTCACATTAAAAAAAGGATCTCTTACTCTGTGTCATGTGTGATTATTCCACTTTTCTGATTGAGCCCTGCCTCATGCAATGTATAGAGCCAGGCCATCATGATAGACTCAGAAGGACAATGTGAATAAATGACAGCTAATCATGTCCAACCCCAATGTTAGTTATTAGTTTGTTGTCTGCTTTCTCAATGGAGGCTTTCTGGAAGAGTGCTGCTGACCAGTTGATAAACTGACTAGTTTTAGTGCACTATCCTTTTCTTTCCTCTTCTCCCTTTCTCCACTATAGGTATTCCACATAATTTTCACTGCCCTGAGATCAAGGTCAACCCACGCAAACTCCTGTACCTCAAAATATCCTTGTGTTTTCGCCCATATTCTTTCCTTCACATATCTAAGCAGAAACTATTTTCCCTTTCCCATGCTCACCCCTCTCTCTGGGACACTGGCCCAACTCCTCTCCCTCATTCCTGTTTTCTTCATTTTTCTTTCTCTCTTACTTTATCCTCTTGCTTTCCACAAAATCTTTCCCTCTGCCTTCAAACATATTCAGGTCATGTGTTTTATTTATTTATTTATTTATTTATTTATTTATTTATTTGAGATGGAGTTTTGCTCTTGTAGCCCAGCTGGAGTGCAGTGGCGCGATCTCAGCTCATGGCAACCTCTGCCTCCTGGTTTCAAGCGATTCTCCTGCCCCATCCTCCCGAGTAGCTGGGATTACAGGCTCCCACCACTGGCTAATTTTTTGTATTTTTAGTAGAGATGGGGTTTCGCCATGTTAGGCAGGCTGGTTTCGAACTCCTGACTTTAGGTGATCCACCCGCCTAGGCCTCCCAAATGCTGGGATTACAGGCATGAGCCACCATACCCAGCCCATGTATTTTATTTTTAAGAACATCTTTCTTTGACCCTGTTACTCCGTCAAACTTCCATCGTATCTCTGCCTTCCATCAAACTTCCTTGAAGGGAAACTGTTGCCTCCACCTCCCCACTGCCTGAATCCCAGCTTCTAAGCCAGAGTTTTTCAGACTTGGCTACACATGGGAATTCCCTGGAGCCAGGACCCACCTCCAGATGTTTTGATGGAGTTGCTAGAGAGTGTGTCCTAGGCCAGGGGGATCCTGCCCTCCCACATACTTGCAAATCCAATGCTCTTGATGGGAGAAGGGGACAACTTAACTAAGTCTCAAGCGAGTTAAGAAAACTGAGAGGAAAAGGTGGACGCATTTGCCTGCTTAAAAATTTTAAAGCTTCCAGGAAAATAAATTATTTTCCTGTTAAATTAATGAACACATTTTACATATTAATATCCAATGCTGGTGAGAACAAGCTTCTCATTCATTGCTAATGACTGAGTAACTAGGTATAATTCCTTGGAAAAACAATTTAGCAAACTATCTAGGGGCATAAAAATGTACATACTATTTAACTCATTATTTCTACTTCTCGAAATCTATCCTAAGGAAGTAATTCAAATGTCCTCAAAATTCTGGTTACAGTATTATCTATAATAGTGAAAAATTGGAAACAATCTAAAATAAAAACAAAAGGGGAATGATAAATGTATTTATGGTGTGTTTAGTGGTTAGAATATTAAGTTACAAATTAAAAGATAATTATGAAGACTGTAACGTGAAAAAATGCTTATGATATGATAAGCGGAAAAAAGCAGTACATGTAATTATTGATATAATGTAGGAGGAAAGTTGGTTAAGACAAATCAAGCCTGGCTTAAACTAATTATGTGGCTTTTCAAATGTCACAATTTCACATTTTAATAACTACTAAGTATTAACTTGGGAATTTGGGCAAAGAGGCTTAGACCCTTTTTTTTAAAAAAAAAAAAAACTCTTCCAGCCCTTTATAGATTTTTAGTTTTAACTTTGGTTGACTTTTCCAAATACATCTGAAAACAAGATTAGCAAGCTAGTTTTGTCCTGATACCACTGTGCTCCTCTAAGCTTGACTCTTGTAAACATGGCTCAAGATAATCACACAATTCTCCTGAATCTCATCCGTTTTTAGGGAAGCTGCTCTCGTTTTTCCCAGCTGGAAGATTTGTGGAAGACATTTGACTTTATGCTCTTGTTTCAGTTTCATCACCAACACAATTTCTCCAGTAGGTTGTTTTTTCCTTGTGGCAAAAGGAAGAAATTCAGGCTCACAGTTAAATGCTAATTCTAGAAAGCATTTCTAGCTAATTCTAGAAATGATGTCCTGAGGGACATTATTCTCAGCATTTCCTTAATTCTTTAGCATAATAATAGATGATCATTGTGTTTTGGGGTCCCTATTGGGACTTGGGGTAGAAGAGAAAAATTAAATGAAGCACTGAAATTGTCCCTGAATGGTAGAAACGCATCATACAGTAAAACAGAACACACGCAAGTGACTGGAAATACGAAGAAGGCCGCTGAGATTTTTTAAAAATCAAGAATGGTGGAGGAGAGACTTGTAGCACAACATAGACTGGACATCTCAGATTTCTGAAAGGCACACGTGTAGACTTTTCTCCCATGTGGATTTTTGCCAGCCATGGTCACCATTTGCCACCCCTTTCCACGGAGGACTGAGCTGAATGCAAGTCCTCTAATAACCAAAGGCTTGTTCTGAGTTACTGCTTCATTCAGAGAAAGCGAGGATGTAGAACTTCGAGAATAGGGGCCAGATGATGTCACAGTGAAATACAGCCCAGGCTCTGCTAGGGACTTCGTTCAGAGCAAGGTGAATGTTGTATCCTGTTGGGACAACATTTTATTCTCTGAGGGACAATAAAGTGACCACCCCTGCTTTTACATGCGTGATTACACCTCCTTGCAGAGACAGGCTTGTAAAACAGCCTTTCTAGAAAGTGCATGCTTTTACTCTCTGGCTGAAAATATTTTAAGAGTAGATGTTCAAAAAGCACAAGATTTATATTTTCTATTTTATTTTTAAAAGTCCTAACTTGTCTGCAAGCTTGATTCCCGCTGTGCTTTTCTTGTAGAAACCTACCTTTGTGGTCAAAGGCATCGTTCATTCCCCATAGCCCAAAGTCCAATTTGAGTCCAATAATATGGAATTTTAAAAGCTCAAATTTTGTTTTCTTGAGTGATCTAGGGTTTTTCACCTGCTGTTGGTTTTTCCTCAGAAGACTCAAGGGTAGGTGTGTGAGACATGGACTAGAATGAAAGTACTCTGCAGTATTTTTGAAAAGAGAAAAACTATGTAGAAACATACCTGTTTGTCACAGTACCATTTGGAAGTCTTTTGTATAAAGGACAGCAATGCATTTATGTTGCATTTGGGAAGAGCATAGATAGAATTTGAGATCAATTACAGTAATATATTGTGCACCACTTTCTATTTCAAATTGCAGAAGAACTGACATGAAATTCACAGTGCACTATAAATGCAGCCTCATGAGCATCCTTTCTGCATGCAGTCCCCTCCTGACAGGTTTGCTCTGGAGGCATAGCACAGTGGGATGGCCCAGAGAGCAGCCGCCGCCACTCCAGCCAATTAGGACAAACTGCTAACACATATGCAAGTCTGAGGCCAGTTTCAATGGTAGAGGAAGAGGTGCATGGGAGATATTAGAAGGCAGGAAACATTGACTTCTCTATCCAGTGTTGACTCTTCACATTTCCTGATGTAGCCCCGCAGGGCTAGAGGTCAACATTGACACTGTGTTTACATTTGGAATATAGCGAAGGGACTGGCATCCCTTCACTGAGAAACATTAATGATGCAAGACTGGTATTGCAGAAGGAAACTAAGGCAGTGACCTGCAAAAATCTAACATGGAACTCAGTCTCAGCCAGGTTTCCAGAACCTGGGTGTTCTCTTTTTCAAAGTTGAAAGTAATTTTTTAGGAGGTTAAGTGCAAACCTGGTTGTGTGGGTGGATTGCCGTAGGATCTAATTTGAGCACAATTCTGAGAATCCAGACTCTGTGAAGTCCTTTCTGGCTGTGCTAAAATCCCACTGCAGGAGTTTGGGAAGTTGCCTTATTTCACTGTGCCCTACTGAACATAGTGGGGAAAGGATAAACTAGGGCATCATCAAAGGCTTAATATAATAAAAGTTTTCCTTGATCTTTTAAAGAGATTGCATCAATAAAAATACATAACTAGAGGAAAGTGCTATCAGTGATGTAGACTTCACTTGCAAAGTGTTGTAGCCAGTGTTTCCTTTATCTTCTCAAGATGCTTATCCTCCACACAGCAGAGAACAAAGTTTCTAAAACACCTATCAAATCCTTCTGCTTCCCCGATTAAAGTCCCTCACTGGCTGCCTGTTGCTTACACAATGCAGTTCGGATTCCTTGGTTCTGCAGCCAAGGCCCTCTATGATTTCGTGCTGCCGATCTCTCTGGTGTCAACCCTTATCCACCTTCCATGCACCTCCTCCCCAGGGGCTCCGGAAGGCTGTACTCAAAGGGATGGCAGGGGCCCCACTGCCAGGTCACAGTGAAGATGCATCAGAAGACAGAGGAGACAAAGAGCCTCGTCAGACCATCCACCCAAGGCCACTTTCTAAACAACTCAGAAGACGGTGTCCTTGGCCACCCTGTACAAGAGTTCTACCAAGAGTCAGGCTTTCTCTACTAATCTTCGTGGATGTTTGCTGTTTATCTCTCCTCCCACACCCTGCTCTTGACCCAAGGTTTGCTGGAAGTACGCTGATGTTGCACGTGATCTGTCAGCAAGGTTTACTGAGAACTCCAGTCCTAGTAATAGCAAATGACACAGACTCATCTGTACAGAGCCTGAAATACTTAGAAATAGGTAATGAGCTATGAAATGAGACAGAGATCCAGGCTGCAGGTAGATTTCCGAGGGCTGAGATACACAGAGGTTCTGGGTAACCATGGTTTGGAGGTGGCTCCAGTTGTGCTTCCCTGTCCTTGGACCACTGCAGCCACCACATTTTCTAGTTTTTGCTTTCTGAACCATTTTGCTCATCTTACCTCAGGGCACCTATTGAATTCATCTTGCTGGTTCTGCCCTTTTAAGTGTTAGGTTCACCATGAACACAGCTCAGCTGTCCTGTTGCCCTTGACCTCCAACTGCACATTGTAAGGCCGATAGCCTCGCCAGGAGCCAGATGGACAATACCCACCCCCTCCGCACCTGATAACACTTAATCAGGAGGCCAGACGTCCTACTGGCGCCTGCCTTCTCCATGCAGTTTCCCCACACCCACTCCTGCATTCCACCCCAGCCCCACACTCAGCACTAACTCATACTGTCAGCCCAAAATTCAAAAATCCCGCTGAGAGCCTAACCAATGGCAGCTCGCCAAGTCCGGGTCCAGTCTCTCTCTCTGACTAATACAGGTGCCCATGCTTTGTTTCCTCACTGATCAATCTTTTACCTTCTTCTGCCCACCTTCCAAATAGCCCCGCTGGGCTACTAATGGCAACTTGCCAAATCTAGGTCCAGTCTCTCTATGACCAATGTGGTTGCCCATGCTTTGTTCTCTCACTGACCAATCTATTGCCCTCACCCCCTATAAAACCCCAAGCCCAGAACGGCCGGGCACGACTTCTCTGGCCCCTTCTCTGGACCACAGAACTTTGCTTAATAGGCAGACACGATTGAAAACCTAACTTAATAGTATGCATCTGTAACAATAGCTGAGTGTTGACCAATCCCAGTGGTCATACTTCAACCACTCCTAGAGAGCTGAATGTTCAAACTGTGTTCAAATAAGGCAAATGCCCATGCCGAGCTGGAACCAAACTCACTGTTTCTGCACCTCACTGCCTATTCCTGTACATCACTTTACCTTTTTTGCCTATGAATTTGTTCTGACCACAAGGCACTCCTGGTGTCTCTCTGTTTCTGTTGTGATTCTGGAGGCTGCCTAATTCATGAATCATGTCTTTTTTTTTTCTCAATTAAACTCCATCAAATTTAACTTGTCTGCAGTTTTCTTTTTTCTTTTATTTTCTTGTGTGTGGTTTTGTTTGTTTGTTTGTTTTGAGACAGTTTCACTCTGTCACTCAGTCTGGAGTGCAATGGTGCAATCTTGACTTACTGCAACCTCTGCCTTCCAGGTTCAAGCAATTCTCCTGCCTCAGCCTCCCAAGTAGCTGGGACTACAGGTGCCCACGACCGTGCCTGGCTAATTTTTGTATTTTTAGTAGAAATGGGTTTTCATGATGTTGGTCATGCTGGTGTCGAACTTCTGACCTCAGGTGATCCACCCGCTTCAGTCTCCCAAAGTGCCGGGATTATAGGCATGAGCCACCACGCCCTGCCTTTGAAGTTTTCTAACAGTCTTCAATGCCTCTGCTGTGCTAGCACCATGCACATCACCAAGGCAGAATGAAAAGACATCATGTCCCTCTCCTAACAAAATAAACATTTATAAAGATTCCTTTGTGGCCTCATAGTAAGTTTTAAAACTTCTGTGGGGAGTAGATCATCTAAATCAACAGCATTCCTTCAGTTCCTGAGGGTGTTTAACGACGTAATAGAGGAAGATCGGATTATCTTCCTGACGTGGACACACACAAACCCAGGTCAGCCTGAACTATTCAAGACATGGGAGGTAGGGGCCGCACGGTCTCATTGGGGTGAGCAATTGCCGCAAGTCGGCCAAGTTCCCAGGATGCCGGGGAACCACACAGGGTATAATGGTGGTCAGCAGCTCCTGAACTCTCTTTACTGCTCTGAGTCCTGTAGCTGTTGTAAATGTGCAGATCGCAGGCACCACCTTGGTCAAGGACCAGAATGGGCTCTGCTAATATATGTGGCCTTCTGCTCTCCCTGGCTCAGCCTCCCTGGGTCACATCTCCTCAAAATGGTGCCTTGGTTTTTACTTGGAATCCTAAGGTACGTCACAGGGGATTTTATAGAAACCAAAATTCTATTAATTTGTCCTTTTCTTTTTCCCGGCTCTAAGCGTTGTCTCTGTTATAGATGATTTCTAAGAATGTGTTAGTGAGACTGAAAATGCACACTCTATATGTTAAGGGAAATAACCCTGTTGTAAAATTGGAAGTTGCCCCTACAGTGTAGGGAGAATTGAGTGAAAAATAACTACTGCACACAGGTTAGATAGCATAATACCAGACACATAGGGTTTAATAAAGACCAACTCATTATCTTACCATTTTCTAGCTATAAATATTGTTCCGTATTTGAACATGCTGTCACTGCTATTAATTCTGGCTGAGACACGTTTCACTTCCATCGCCTGCACTGACGATGAAGCCAGTACCTCACCCATAGAGTATTACACTTTTCTCGCTGGCCCCGCAAGGCGAGAGAGAGAGGCTCAGCCTGGGATAAACTGTGCACGTAGTGGAAAGCAGTGTACATGAAAGGCCAGTGGTGGATTAGCGCTTGTGTCTTACCTTCCTCATAGCATTTCAGCTTTAAGAGTAAGACGTGCTGTAAGCGGCACTTCTTCAAATCACAAAGAGCAACGATGTTACAGAAAAATTCATCGACTTGGTGGAAGGAGAAGAGAGTTCATACTGTTACAGGAATCATATATATTTTTCTCTTCTGGAGCCTTAATAAATGCAAATTTAAAAGACACAATATATGTTTGAAAATTAAATCGCTTTGGTGGAATACCACTCAGCAATGACAGAGAATGAATGATTGTTTGCCACTGAAACATAAATGGATCTTAAAATAATTATGTGAGGAAAAAGGAGCCAGGCAAAAGTGACCATGCATGACCTTATTCCATTGATGTATAATTCTAGAACATGCAAAGTTATCCGTAGTGACAAGAGGCTGAAGAGTAGTTGCCTGGGGAGGGGCTTGAGCAGAGCAAGAGAGATTACAAAGGGGTGGGAGGAACAGTTGGGGGACTGGGTTATGCATTTCATTAAGTGCAGAGGGGCTTAAGGATATGCACATATGCCAAAGTTTATTCAGTTGCACACCCCAGTTTTGTGTCATTTATTACATGTAATTCCTATTTCCATCAACCTGTTAAAAAGTAAATCATATTTTTCTTCTCATAGATGGGTTTGGTGTTGATATACAACCATGGTTTGACTATTTCTCCAAATATTTCAAATATTTTGCCAAATTGGCTTCACAGATGGTTAGTTATCCCCAAACTCAGATAGCTGTATATATTAAATAAATACAGCTTCCCACATTAATCAAACCTTGATGAAGTGGCTTAAAGATAGTTTACAAAACCTAAAATCTTGCCAAGATTTTTTCCTACCACCTCACTTTCAGATCAGGGTGACTTTTCTCCTACTTCTCCCTGTGCCCTTTCATGGGGTCCACATCATTGAACCAGTTTTTCTTCACTGATGTTACAAATGCTTAATTCAGGATTCAGTGATATATCCTCAAGTTTACTCAGTATTTTAGGTACTTTTCATAAGTGTGAAGTGGGATAAAATGATAGAGACTATTTTCCAAGTTTTCTCATGGAGTCTAATTTCCTTCTTTTTGGTTTCTCAAATAGAGGCTTAATTATAGCATATAGTTAAATTTATAACACATTCCTATAATAAACGCTCAAGTGCCTACCTTCAAGAAGGAAAAGGAAGATGATGTTCTTAGCAACCTACTAAGCCAGGGGCTTCACGTGTGGCCCCCAAACCAGATCTCTTATGTCAAAGGCACTTGAGTCAGAGAGATTCTCTGAGACGTTGACTGAACGCTGCCAGCATTAGGTGCTGTAATGGGAATGGATCAGGGAAAATCATCCTCTTGGCGGGAAATTGAGGCGTTGTCAGGCACTCAGCAGCCCCAGTGTGGCTTCCAGACCCCATGTACGGCTTGTGCACAGCTTCCTGTCTGCAGGGATCTGATGAAAACTTCTGCAGCATTGGCACCACCAAAACGGCGACTGATCAAGGAAGACCAGACCCACTGCCTTCCCGCTCCACAGGGCAAGAGACAGCCTTGGTCAGCCTTGGACGTCGGAGGTGGCCATAGTGATGAGCACTCTCTGGAGTCTTTTTCACTTTCCAAAGGGAATTTAAATAAAAGCCAAACAGGACTAGAGGCAAATATTCAATTGACTAAGGGCTCCGCATCATTCTGCTTGCCTGTCTGGGGAGAAGTCTGTATAATTAACTAATGTCATTCTTAACTGGCAGGTCCACAAATGCAAGTTAAAGAAAGGCAAATATGGTCTAAGTAAAATATCTTTTGCTATGAAAATTCTTTAAAAAAAATACCATCTATATAAAATGTTCCCAGCCTTTTTCCTTGCACTTCACTTCTGGAAATGTATTTTAACTCTACAATCAGAAACACATATGAGGATTTGTATCAACAATGTAGCTGTTTATAATTTTGTAATTGTAACAATATGTGTAAGACAGAATGAAAATATTTACATTATTTGTACTAATGAAAAATTGGAAACATCCAATTGTTTCAGTTACATAAACCTGCAATGCTACGTCCATCCCACAAAATATGCAAGCATTAAAAATAACATTTACTAAGAGTTTTAGTAATACAGAGGAAAACATACAATAGGATGTTAATTAGTAGATTAGTTAACAACTAATTCGTATTTTCGTGGTCACCGTAGACCTGTAGCGAGCTTGCTGGCCTTCTTCATCCCTTGATGAAGGTGGCTTTTGTTCCTGAGAGTGTCACCATTCAAAATGCTGAATGAGCACTTGAAATTAGGAATAAATTATGAATTCTCTAAGGAACGTTGTTCCCAGCAGCCCATTTATGGTGGCCTGAATGCATTTTTGCAATAAAATGCAATAAAAAATTTCACAATTAATGTAAAGTTGTCATGAGAATTAAATATACAAATCAGGTGATGAAATTTCAATATATACCACAGTGCCAGAACAGGGTGTTCAGTCAGTGCTATGATTTCAAATAACATACATCTGTGCGTGAGAAAGCATCTAGAATACAAAACAACATCTTCATATAGTATTTCAGGTAAATTTACTTTTATACCCTTATGCATATTCTAAATTTTCTGCGGTGAGTTTCTGATGCATTATTAATTAAAATAAACTTATCTACAGATAGAAGGGAAATTGACGATAGTGATGGCTATTCTTAAAATGGCAAATAGTTAATCCTGGCATCCACAAAATGAGATGGGAAAACAAACTAATCGTGTAGGAGGTAGAATATAATATAACGTCTAAATTGACCTATTTTTCACAGAAGTAGTTGTTATTAGTTTTATTGAATGACACAACTATTCTGATACTTGTTTAGTTATGATTAATAAACAGGAACTTAATGGCAACAGAGTTTTGGCTTTCCAAAATTCCTTGAAAGTGTGGGAGAGGTGAGAGAGAGACAGACAGAGAGAGAGAGAGAGAAAGAGAGAGAGAGAGAGAATGCATACCTTTAGGTGTTTTTTTAAATCATGTATTTTATGATGTTCCAGGAAATTTTTAAGGCAAATTGATTTGTGATGGGCTATGGACAGCCATATGTAAGTAAAAATTAAAGCAACCTACTGGAATAAAACAGCATCCCTCCACACCTCTCAGGAGACCACCTTCTGTATCTTGAAAGTCCCTGTAATCTTCGACTCACTAACTCTGAGAAATACAACTAATTTTTATTTTCATGGTCATTGTAGACCTGTAGTGGGCTTGCTGGCCTTCCTCATTCCTTGATGAAGGTGGCTTTTGTTCCTGAGAGTGTCACCATTCAAAATGCTGAATGAGCACTTGAAATTAGGAATAAATTACGAATTCTCTAAGGAACATCATTCCCAGCAGCCCACTTACGGTGGCCTGAATGTATTTGGGTTTCCGTTTGCCGCATAGGTCTTGCAGGCACTGAAGCCATGTGGCCTTCTGACTACAGACCTCTCTTTCCCTGGGCTTCTGAACCACCATGGGATGTGTCACCTGGAATTGAGTCCACTCCTCAGTAATTACTTTCTTAAGCATAAAACATCTGATTTGGCTAGCCATTATCAGTTCCCGTAATTTGTAATGGATTTGTTTCTCTGTTTCTATGTTCATTTCCTAAATCAATTGATAAACCACCCATAATAATTAACCAAACATAGTGAAATCATTTGTTACTGAAAACATGTTACTCAAACCTGCATTATTACAAAGGAGAAAAACCCACTACCCTTTGACAGTTATTGCTACATGATTGCAAAAGAGCAAGTGGGTGAAAGTTGTCATTTTTCTTTCAGACACTATATTTGGCAGAGAAGGTAGATTGCACCATTCCTGTTGCTCATACTTATAACTCCATAATATGGACTGTTTTCGTAGGCAAATGAATTTGCAAAATCAGACCTACCCTTCCGGCCTACACTGCCTTAGCTACAAATATCAACAAAGTCAGCAAAAGAAACAATTCTCAAAGGAGCCTTCCAGCAAGTTCTGCTAGTACCATTGGATTCCTGTGGGAAGAATTTTGCAACTGTTGATTATCCATCTACCCCGTTAACCAAATCAATGAATATGTATTGAGCAGCAACTGTGACCAAGGTGCTGTGTTGGGTGGGGAAGAAGACACAGGGATGTGTAAAATACTGTCCTACTGCTTGGAGTTTAACTGTAGTACAGTAGGTAAATTATGTATGCAAATATATAAAAAATATAGGAGAAGATAAATTACATCTGAGCAAAACTAAATGAAACCAGAGTCCCCCCTTCCCTTATCCTCTATGCAGAACTCAGCAGGAAAGGCAGGCTTCACCTTTCAGATAGATCTCAAGCTTGCCTACTTCTTGACATTCCTCCTCTCTGCTGAAGCAAATGGCACTGGGCTCACCTTGGCTAACTTCCTGATAGTCTTCCTCTATCTGCTCTTGTCTACCTGCAATAAGTCCTACCTACTGCAATAAGCATGATGTTTTAAAAATCCAGACCTGATCACTGAAATATCTGCATAAAACTCTGTAATCACTTTCCATTTATTAGTATTATTAATTATTATTATTACATTTTTATTGAGACAGAGTTTCTCTCTGTCACCCAGGCTGGAGTACAGTGGCACGATCTTGGCTCACTGCAACCTCCACCTCCTGGGTTCGAGCAATTCTCCTGCCTCAATCTCCTGAGTAGCTGGGACCACAGGCACCTGCCACCACACCTGGCTAATTTTTGTATTTTTAGTAGAAACGGGGTTTCACCATGTTGGCCAGACTGGTCTTGAACTCCCGACCTCAAGTGATGTGCCCGTCTTGGCCTCCCAAAGTGCCTGGGATTACAGGCGTGAGCCACTGCACCCACTTCTATTTTTTTGTAGAAAAAAGAACAACATTTCCACTCTGGTCTACAGTGTCATGGGTAATCTGGCCCCTGCCTACCTCTGTAGACATATACTGGGCCATTCTTTCCCTACTTTACTCTGCTGAAGCCACAGTCTTGGGACCTTTGAAGTGCCACATTCTGTTTTAGGGTCTTTGAAATACTGTTCCTTCCACCTGGACTTTACTGTTCCCTCCTTCTGTGAATTTATTGGATTCCAAATCTTTCTTACACTCTAAAGTTGAAGTCTGCTACTCTGGGAAATCTCTAAGTCCCTTGACTGAATGGTATCACATGTACTTAGAGCATCCTACATTTTTCGGTTGGTAGCCTTTATTTTAGTTAGACACAAATGTGTATAACAGGATACTTGAAATACCAGTGGCTTAAAACAACAAGGCTCTACTTTCTTATTTAAGAAGAGCAGGCTAAGTAGAGCTGCATGGGCTTGGAAGGTTCCAGGAACCCAAAGTCCTTCTAGGATCTCACATGAATCAGACTCAAATCTGGCTTCCACTGCAATGTCCATGATGACTAATTCAGCTCCATCTAGCAGTGAAAGCTAGATTCCAAATGGCAGGTTAAGGAAGTTAAAAAAAAAATTAAAGGCATGCCCCCTCACTTTAAGACTGCATCTCTTAAACTGGACATGGCATTTCAGCTTACAAGCCATTGGTTAAAACTTAATCACATGCTACATCTAGCTGCAAAAAAAAAAATGTCTAAAAATGTCATCTATGATTGGTGGTCATTGTCCAGCAAAAAATAGTGGCACGAAGAGGGTGGAGTTACTGCTGTGAGTACTGTGTCTGCCACAGTGCTTGCTCTAAGTGGTAACTGCTTGTAGGCAAGGCCCAAGTCAATTTGCTCACCACTGCATTCCTGGAACCTGCATGTCTACTCCCAGCACACTGTGGATAATCTATAAAAACCTGCCGAGTGAGTGGATTAATGAATGAATGAATGTTCCATGGGTATTTCTAGAGGAAACATTCAGAATGGAGGGACTGAGGCAGGTGGTCAGAAATGTGTCATTTTAAAGATATGATTTGAACTGGGTGAAAAGAATTGGCTTGGGGAAGTGGGATATGAATATTCCTGCCAGGAAAATGTGAGCACTGGCCCAGAAAGAGTGAAGCTCCAGAGAAGACTGGAGAACAGTAAGAAAGTCACGGCGGGCGGGGGTGCTGTGGCTCATGCTTGTAATCCCAACACTTTGGGAGGCGGGAGCGGGCGCATCACTTGAGGTCAGGAGTTTGAGACCAGCCTGGCCAACATGGGGAAATCCCATCTCTACTAAAAGTACAAAAACTAGCTGAGTGTGGTGGTGCACACCTGTAATCTTAGCAACGTGGGAGTCTGAGGCAGGAGAGTCTTTTGAACCCAGGAGGCAGAGGTTGCAGTGACCCGAGATTGGGCCACCACACTCCAGCCTGGGTGACAGAGTACAGAGTAAGAGACCGTGTCTAAAAAAAAAAAAAAGCCATAGAAAAGTGAAGAAATAAGAGAAAATGTCAGAACGGTAGATGGGACCGAGACTGCAGAACATAGTTTAGTGAGTACTACCATCTGGGCAAAGCACCGCTCAGCTCCATGACCATCAGGAGTTCTGGTGATGAGAGCACAGCATGCGGGGCCACTTGTCCCATCAGTCCGGGAATACAGACTTCTTAAGATGTGCAGATCACAGCCAGACCAAAATAGTCCATGTGGAGAGTCCACCACGCTACCACATAGCACCTCCTAACCCTTGAGTCCGGTCGTCCTGCCTCATCCCTGGTTAAGAAAATAGAAGGAAATACAGAGGAACTCATCTACTGCCACCAGCTCTACCCGCCTAACAGCTGGTAGAACTTTTATTTACTTATTTATATTAATTTATATTATATATTTATATTTATTATTATATATAATTATATATATAAATATATAATACATTTTTATAAATAAATATATGTATATTTATTTATAAATATTTATTTTTTATTTATTTATTCCTATCTTTTGGAATTTTGTTACAGCACCCAAATGGACTTAGGCCCTGTTTTATGATTTCAAACATATTAGGAGCAGGTTGATCTACATTAATTGACCTACCAAATTAGTCTTTTCCTGGAGTAAAGTATCTCAGACGGTGGGAAAAAAAATCTTAGAGAAGTGATTACTTTATGCGTAAATAGGAAAATATAATTTTCATTTCAATGTAGTTACTTTTCAGGGTGAAATTGGGTACTATTGATAATGACAACAGGACAACAGATAGAAAACCAGGATTGTCGTGGGAACCATGGAAAGTTCTGGAAAGGAAATTAGAAACAAGATGAACAGAAAAAAGACACAAGGATACAGTGAAACATTTTGAAACAATGTTGCAATGAATCCGCTAGTGGAGGAAAATACTAGTATGTAGTAAACAGACATAAGCTTACCGAAGAGGATAGAGTAAAAACCTCAGCATAGGAATGGCCAGCCTCTGGAACAGTAAACATCCCTATAAATAGGTCAGTGCTGCAACCACAGGGCAGGAGGGCAAACAAACAATTGCATGTATTTGCATTGTAGAAAGAACAGCAGGTTCAGAATGATTCATTCACACAACACTGTCTAGGCGTGAAGGATTCACACATATACACAGACAAGAAGACGGGCTACGTCTCAGCTGCACCATGGACAGGTCTCTCTAGCCATAATCTTCAGTTCGTCCCCAGAATATATTCACCAGCAACTTGTTTTCTGATTATTCACTAAAATCAACTCAGTTATAAAACAACAGACAGTTTACAAAGATGTGGATTGTAGGGCGACAGGAAGAGAAGTCACCTAAACAAGGCATTGATGATTAAGGATAGGAAATTGCAAAGCAGATGCAGAGGGGTCAAGGAATATTATATCTTGTGTACAGTAAAGGGGGTGGATGAGTTATAATTCCATCTTGCTGCCCTTAGTTCTATTGATTCTTCTGCTCCTTAAACATGAAAATAGAAAAAAAGGCAAGAAAAGACAAAGGAAAACATTTAACAGATTTTTTTTTTTAATCTGGATTGTCTAAGCTAAATCCATATGGGCCCAATCCCCTTGATACGCAGGTGAGCACACAGCCCTTTCACGGCAATAACAAGTTGCACCTGTGTTGCTTTCCTGGCGCCTTGGGAAATATTGGTCACTTGAACTCCTCAAAAGCAAGCGTGGAGAAAGGGAAGTGTGCACATGGTAGCGGGGGTAGCTGTCCTGGCAGAAGCACTGCGGGGAGGGGTCCTGCAAGTTCCAGTCAGCTGAGTCAGGGAAGGACAGGACAGAGCCCCTGCCCAAGTTTCCTTTAAGAAAATGGCAATTTTCTCCCACAAGTAACATAACATTCAATTTCACCCAATATCCACACCTGACCTTTGAAGGGCAGAGAACTGAAGGTGTGTTTTATTTTACCACCAGTTAAAGAAGAACACAGGGAATGTGGGAGAGTATTTTTATGCCTGCTTTTTTTTTTTTTTCTCTCTTTTTTTGAGACGGAGTCTCACTCTGTTGCCCAGGCTGGAGTACAGTGGCGTGATCTCAGCTCACTGCAACCGCCGCCTCCCAGGTTCAAGCGATTCACCTGGCTCAGCCTTCTAAGTAGCTGGGATTACAGGCACTCACCAACACACCAATTAATATTTTGTGTGTTTTTAGTAGAGATGGAGTTTCGCCATGTTGGCCAAGCTGGTCTCGAACTCCCGACCTCAGGTGATCCTCCCACCTCAGCTGATTATCATGTTCGTTTTATGATGTATCATTTGATTTAGGAAATCTCAAGGAAAAACAGCAAATGCAAGGTATTTAATGAAAAGCAGAGATAGTTTTCCTTTAGTCAAATTGTCTTAGTAATCATCATATTATATCACCTGGTCATTCAAAAACGTTTAGGGACCAGATATGGTAGCTCACTCCTGTAATCCCAGCATTTTGGGAGGCTGAGATTGGCAAATTTCCTGATCTCAGGAGTTTTAGACCAGCCTGGGCAATATGGCAAAATCCTGCTTCTGCCAAAAAAAAAAAAAAAAAAAAAAGTTAAGGGTGTGATGGCTTGAGGGTAGGGGACTGAGGTGGGGGTTTCTCTTGATTCCCGGAAGTCAAGGCTGCAGAGAGCTATGATTATGCCACTGTACTCCAGTCTGGGTGACAGAGTAAGACCTTGTCTCAAAAAAAAAAAAATTTAGGGCACTATTTTTATTTCCTAAATTTAATTATGAACTGAATTCCTTGGAAATATTTATCTGAATTGACTAAAATGTGGTAATATTATGTCAATTTATATTTTAAAATATATTTTTATTATTTTCATGCTTATTAATGTCCTAGCTGCTTTCAAATTAGTAGTCATAATTCTGCAAAAACAAATTTAAGTCATCAAAAGGTAGGCATGTCAGCATTAAACCTGCTATTTTTAGGATAAGATCCACCTTCCATGAAGTTGGCTTTATTGCTTCCTAGTTCTCTGTGCAGAAATGTGCTCCAGGAGGCCTGCCCTGCTCTGCCCAGCTGTAAATCTAAATCTGCTGGCATTTCCCTCACCAGCTACTGCTTCCTCCTGGATCTCCCAACATTCACCAGCCAGGAGGCAGAACTCGGCCTCCCCTAATCCTGAATAGGCCTGCAGGGTTATATGCTAGACACAAAGGAGGCCACAGGCAGCAGAAGGCAAGCAGACAAGAACAGAAATGGTTCTGCTGTTGTGTCCCTTGGAGTATCTGTGCCTTGGTGTCTCCACTGGTAAAGAGAGGCTGTACCAGGTCTCCAAGGTTTCTTGAAAAACTAAAACCCTTTATTGTTTAGTGCCTTCTAGAAGTTGCCTAGGAAACACTTTTTCTTAGAAAAGATTCACAAACAGACCTGGAATGAATCCTTCTCTGTCTTCATGCACTGAGACAGGATCAAATCTAAGACCATGGCAGGGAGAAGCTGCTTGCAGAGTCCCACTGTCAGGATCTGTAGGAAACAGGCTCTGGGCCCTGCTCTGGCACCAGCTGGGCTGACCCTCCTCTGAATCCGTTCCAAATGCTTGACGTTGCCTTAAGCCAGAGAACTCAGAATTAGAGATAATAGGCAAGGCACACTCTCACTAGTATTAATGATACTAGATAAACCCTGATAATGATAATAAAACAAAATTAAAAGTGATCTGTGATTAGCTTTAAACACAACTTTGCTGCCTTAAAAACACTTTCTTTTCCCACATCTATATCATTTTCTCTCATGGTAATTTCAAATCATGACCTTTTATTTGGAATTTCAGCTCTTTACTTTTCCCCTCTAAGTAAACTATCCTTAGAAACATTAATTATCTTTGAAAGTATAATTTCAGTAGCAGCAAAAGAATTCAGTGTAATTTAAAAATTCAAGTATTGGTTATTTCTATATTTTAGTAATACAACTAGTGCTGTCATAAGCATCTTTGTAATAACCCCTTGCTTTAAGACTATTTCTTATGTTAAATTATCACAATTTGGGGCGGGGGGAAATTCATGCATTCAGATCTTAATCAGATTGCAAGTTCTTCAGGCTTGGAACCATATCATCACAGTGAACAGCCAAATACGAAGGGGTCCCCAGAGAAACTCCAATCGGCCTGCGTGCTGGGAGAATGGGGTGGAGCCAGTGAAGTTCCCGAGCTTTGCAAAGAGGAGAAGCCTGGCCTCTCCTGATCCGGGATAGTACCTGGGATTCAATTGTCCAGGTGAGAAAACTGGCTAGCAAAACTCTCGCCTGGCTGAGAGTGTCTGTTTCCTTTTTTTTTTTTTTTTTTGGCCTAATAAATTCCATTTTTCTCACCCTTCAAAATGTCTGTGACCCTAATCTCTCATGGCCATGTGGCAAGGCCCCTAAGAAGAAGGTCCTACAATAGCTTTCATATTATAATATCCGTGATAAGCTGTAGTTTATCATGGATGCCTCTCAGGAAGGTGTCCCTCAATAACTTGGACATTTAAAAAATTAAAAGATTAATTGTAGACAGTCCATCTATGAAATGAGCACATAGTAGAGGAGAGCTAGAAAATCAACTGAAATAAATAGAGTAGCTGGCATCTCTACAAAACTCAACTGGAACGTATTGGGAGGTACTAGCATTGCTGAAGAAAACCACTGTCAGCAGGTTGGGAGGGCAGGACTGATTCTGAACACACAGACAAAACTGCAACAGCTGCTGCTGAGGTAGACGGTGCTTACCCAGTGCTCATGGAGTCAGAGCTCTATTCCCAGGCTCCAGAGTCTTCTTCCCCTGAGCAAAGCCAACTCTACTGTCAGATGCAGAAGCCTCAGTCGGGGGCCTAGAGATGCTGGATTCTTCTAACTCCTGCAGGTCTTCGAGGCCTCTTCCAACTGTGATTGGGTTTCCCGTGTAGGTGCTGAGGGGAGAGAAAGCTCAGTTATTGTGACAGTCAGTCTCCTGGACTTTGAAAAGTGATTTCTCATTGAATTTAAGAAATAACATACAGTCATTCAATTAGCAAAGCTTTAGCGTGCAGGAGCTGTTCACCAGGTCTTATGCCAGCCCCTGGGGATAAAAGGATGAGCAAGATAACTCTACCCTCGGGGAGCTTACCATCCAAAGAAACTCAGGAGGTTCACAAAATGTGATGCTTTCTGCGTCGCGGTTAAGTCCAGGGGGCTGTGAAAGGAGGGGCCTCTAACTAGGCCTGTGAGCAGGCGAGCACTGGAGAAAGTTTCTCAGAAGAAACAGCATATCTGGATGAAAACACACAGAAGAGAGTAAGTTAGTAAGATGAATGAGGATTAAAGACCAGGGTTAGGGGATGAGGAGAAAGTGGCTTCCAGGTAGTAGAAAACAGGCGTGAGCCATTTTGTCTTCAAGAAGCTGCAAATTGTTGTGTGTGGATGGAGCACAGGTATGAAGTTATAGACCATTGAGAGATGGGACTAGACACACAGGCACGGAGACTCCTCCCCAGCCACGTGCAGGAGATCACTCTAAGGTTTGTGAGAAAGGAAGTGACTTATCATTTACTTTTGCAAAGGTCTCTATCATTACGATGTGCCTACTCTGCCCAGTACTATTGCAAATACTTCCCATACATTGAGCTGCATACTGGGGCTTATTATCCTCATTTTACTGCTGAGAAGCTGAGTCCTTACCTCTTGGGCCCTTGCCCAGAGACACACATCTGGCAGCTGTAGAGCTGGTGCCTTGACTTGAGTCTCCTGAGCCTGGCATCTCATGCACGCAACTGCCCTCATGTAGGCAGCTAGACTGAGACCAGGGCATGGCCCCTCATCTGCATGCCATCGAGACTGCTTCTTACTGTGGATGATGCCAGTAGGGTTTCCTAACCCAGGCCAACAATGAAAACACTAAGTAACACTGGGTGCAGGGCCACCCATTGCAAAATACCATTGGTAAGATCCTCTTAGGTCTAAATTGATCTGTTTTGAATGGCTCCGTTTTAGCTCCAGGCTTCAGCAGATGTGTAGTTGAGGTGGTGCTAAAATGAAAGTACACATGGCCAAGGCCGTGGGCTAAATGCAGCAGTGAGCTGTGTCTGGAGAAGAGAGGCTTTTGAAGTGTGTTGAAGAATAGTTAATGGCAGGAGCAAGTGCTTTGGATACACTGTTAAGTTTTTAAAGAAGGCTATAAAATTGATATGCTGTAGAGTGGACATTATGTTTCACATGTACATATCCAATGTATAAATAGAAAAACACAGGAAAAGATTATATCAAAATACAGATTAGCAGACTTATACATGATTTTAGCTTTCTTTCCTACTTTTTTTTAGTAATAAACATGCATTGTTTTGCATATTCAGGAACATTTTTTTCTCCAAGAAGTTGTCACCAGAAACTTAAGAAAAAACTTCTTATTGAAATGTGCATTTTAAAAGTGCACAAATGAAAAGTTTACAGCTTGACAAGGTCCCAGAGTCAAGCCATGATGTAGCCAGTGCTCAGGTCTACCTAGAAGGAGAATATTACCACCCTTTCCAGAAGCCTCTGGCACCACAAAGATAACTTCTGATGCCACGAATAGTTTACTTGTTTCTGAAATTTATAAAAGTGGAGTGCAGGGCAGTGTGTACCCTTTTGCACATAGCTAATTTAGATCAACACTATGCTATGAGAATTCCCCATGTTCTCGCACATGGCAATCACGTTTCGTTCTCTTTGCTACATCACACTCCATTGTATGAACATGCTGCATTACAATTGTTCCCGCCATGACTAGCTGGGCCCATTTAATGCATGTGCTCCACATTAATAAGACTTTCAGGGTTTTTCAAAATGATTCTACCATGTTGCACCCTTGCTAACGTGTGCATAAGTTCTAGTTACTCCACATTGTTATAGACATCTGTGTTCATTTTGCTCTTTCTGGTGGGTATGTAATGGAATTGCAGTGTGATTTCAATTTGCAATTTCCTCATGACAAATGAAGTTATGCACCTTTTCATATTGATGGACGTGGCCATCACACTGGCTGCAGCAGGAAGGTGTAACTGGCGCTGCGCACTCCACAGAGCCTGCGGGACTCTGCCTCTTCTGAGTTGCAGCAGGAACTCCCTGGGTGCTGCTGCAGCCACCCAAACCACAGCTGCAGACCCAGGCCCCCTGTGCTATAGAGTAGGCAGGAGCTGGGGACAAGCAGGACCTCTGCCCCTTTACAGTTGGTGGGAGTACAGAGCTCCTGGGTGCAGCCCAGGCACAGGACACAGGTGTCTCTGCAGCCTGCACCCCTGGGGGTCCCAGGAAGGAACCCTCATGTCCCTGCAGGTTTGGGGGTATCTGCTCCCACTGCCTGGCCTCTCTTCACTCCATGAGCCTGTTCCAATCTCTGGGTGGGGTTGGGGTTGAGCCCCAAGGGCTGTGAATGCCAGTGGGAGGCAGATTGATTCCTGAATGGAAATGGGCAGGTTCCCATGAAGGCCCTACTTTCAGGCTAGAGAGGGCCTGAAGGCTGGGGACTGGGCTGGCAGTCCTGCAGATTGGAGTGGGGACTCATGGAACCTATTCCAGCCCCACCGATGGCTGCCTATGGACCAATTGGAATGCATTTCCACCCCTGTGAGGTCCATAAAAGCCCTGGGTTCAGCCAGAGCAGGGAAGAGGATGACCAGAGGACCAAGAGGGCAGAGAGAGAAGGAGACGACCAGCTACAGAAAGGAGTAACCTCTCTGCCGATAGTTGGAGATGATGTGACAACCAGTTGCAGAGAGGAGCTACCATCTCTGCTGGGAGCTGCAGAGAGGATCTGTAGGCAGAGAGGGACCACCCTTTCTAGGGCCCCCTCTCTGCTGAGAACCGAACACTCAACAAACGTCTTGCCTACAGAGAGGAGCTACCCACCGCAGGTCTGAGCTGTTCTAACACTCAATAAAATTCACCTTCATCTCATGCACCCTTCACCTCTTGCATACCTCTTTCCTGGACACAGGACAAGACCTGGGCAAAGGTGCTGCAGCTGCAAAGGTTTCCGGCCAGAAAACTCGACACCCCAAACATCCCATCACAATATGGTTAACGGCCATTTGGATATTATCTTTTGTAATGTGACTGGGAGGTGTTTTTAAAACCAGTCTTTCCATTGACGTATTTGTCTGTGTCTTGCTGATTTGCAGAACTCGCTGACATCTCCCAGATACAAGTCTTTTGTATAACATGGGTACTTGCACATATCTGCTCTGTGCCTTGTCATTTCACCCTCTTACTCGTCTGTTTTGATGAACTGAGTGTATTCATTTTAATGCAGTCCAATTTATCATTTTTTAAAAGATTTGTGTTTTGGAGATCCCATTTAAGAAATAGTTTTCCATTCAAAGTCATAAAGATATTCTATGTTTTACTCTAAAAAGTGCATTGTCTTACTTTTTACATTATGATATATTATCCATCAGGAATTGATATTTATATATAATGTGATGTATGGCTCATGATATGTTTCTTCACTTTTTAAGACCTCCAGATTAATTACCTAAAAATAATTTTTATTTTTAAGTAGGAAATTCTATATAGCACTACCCCTCTCAAAAGACAATGGCCCTTTCTGACAAGATAGTATATAATAGCAAACCAAAGAAGAGCCTCTGAACAGGAAAGAAGGAGGCAGAGGCCATCAGCTAATGGACAGCAGTCATATACACTTTCACATGTCTCTCTGTATCTAGATAGCTGTAGATATAGATATGTATGTACTTATATACCCTGTGAGCTATATCTTTTTATTTTCATTTTATAGATGAAAATAATAAAGTGATACTAACAGAAATAAAGCAATTTGCTCCTGGTCATACAGTTAATAAATGGAAGAGGCAGGATTCAAATTCACATCTTATCTCACCCCCACAGCAATGTCTTTTCACTATTTGATATGCACGTAGCAAGGGAAACAGGTAATGATTATTCACTACAATTCAGTTCCAAACCTGCTTTCTCTAAGACTATCGGTTGCAGTCCCATTGGCCGGGCACCATTAATTTTCTGCTTCCAGTCCTCCAGATCAATAGGCAGGCAACTGAATGGATGGACTATATCCAATCTCATTTATTTTCTAAAATGACTACAGTAACTGGATTGACTCTGCTGTGGTCCAGTTATTTCAAATATAAAGACAGTCCCTAGGAATGGATTATCTAGCCTGAAATGTCTCCCTGATAAATAAATTAACACGGTATTTGTCACTAACACCATTTGCATTTGAATGAACTTCTCAGACATCTCCACAAGAAAAGAAGATCCCACACATAACTTGGCCTCTGGGACCCCTTTTGCAACACACTGCAAAGAATAATTTCTCTGAAAGTGACCCTGATGAAAAAACATCACTTGCCTAATTGTTGTGAAAATGAGAGCTTTATCTTGTGTTTCTCTATGCCCTCTTCCCACAAACACATTAGGAGGCAATCGCTACTTTATGGTCTAACGCATTGAAGAGGGAAGAAAGCTGGGGCTACTCAGCATTGCGTGAGGCAAGCTGGGTGCAGAGAGGCTCATGGCACATGGTACAGGGTGAATGTTTCCTTGAACCACACTGGAAATCAGGCTGATGGCCAGCATTAGATATCAGGCAGTTCTTCGGCACATCACATTTACCTGCTGGAATGCATTTCCTTTTCTCATGATGTTAACATTCTAAACAAACAAACATATACATCAATCCAATCAATACATTCTGAAACTCATGACCATCAAAGTTATGGAAATGTATTTTGTACATCTTCAATGTTCAGCTAAAAATCAATAAAAATCCATTATCTAATATTTCAACTGCTACACACTAGAGAAACAGTTAGAAATAAATCTCTCCAAAGAAAAAAATTAAACTGTCTTACACAATTGCTAATTATTGATATTTATTTATTATAATAGCATACCTGGTGGTTACTTACTGGTAATTAAATCTACGTATAGTAGATAGTCTCAAAGGAAACAAAATGCTAAATTGTTAGATGAGAACTTGTATATATATTGTGATCATTTCAGTGAATATTAAGATGTTAAGAGATGGACACTGGTTCAATATTCTTGGTTACTGTCTCTAAACACTGATTTAGTTTCACAATGTTTATTTAGGGGCCATAAATAATTAATATTAAATGAATAAAATGAAATACTGTAACAATCTAAAACTATGCCAGATTTAGTAACTAAGAAAAAGTAAGAAGACGAAAAGGTGCTTTGCTGTTTGAAGAATAACGCCCAACAAAACATGTTTGGTGAACTTGAGAATCTGGAAAGAAAATCCAAGCCCAGTGAAATAATGCTGATTAGAAATGAGAAATTTCAATGCTGAGAATAGCTACAATCAGATGCTGACTTCTTTGAAGCATTCCACGCTCCCACCCAAAGAGATGTAAATATAAGGTAGGCTTTTTTTTTTTTTTTTTTGAGACGGAGTCTCACTATGTTGCCCAGGCTGGAGTGCAGTGGTGGGATCTCGGCTCACTGCAATCTCTGCCTCCCAGGTTCAAGCAATTCTCCTACCTCAGCCTCCTGAGTAGCTAGGATTACAGGCACCAGCCACCATGCCCAGCTAATTTTTGTATTTTCAGTAGAGTCAGAGCTTTGCTACGTTGGCCAGGCTGGTCTGTAACTCCTGACCTCAGCTGATTCACCTGCCTTGGCCTCCAAAGTGCTGGGATTATAGGCATCAACCACCATGCCTGGCTAAGGTAGACATTTGACAGGTAAACTTTACAAGCATGTGTCTTGGATAAAGAAACTAAGTCTAAGAGAATGATCTGATTGAAATCCTGAGTCAGTCAAAGCTGCAACTTGGGTCCAGGCTTGAGTCACTCTCAAGACCTGTGCATTTCCATTCACTGGGGACTTTCCTGTTCAACAATTCCATCTAAATTTATTTGCATCTGTAATCATTTATTTTCTTATGCCTGAGCCTCTTTAAATAGGATACAACTTCTTAGAAAGCAAAACATTACAAAAAAATATAACATATCCTAAATATCACAATGAGAAGTTATTTTTGGAACCTCAATGGTTCAAAAATCTGTTTACACATAGTCATAAACTGTAATGGAGGGGCCCCATCCATTCATTCTCTTAAACATTTATTGAACATCTACTATGTGCCAGGCGCCATGCAGAGCACTGGGAATACCAGAATGAGTGAAAATCATGCCACCCATGAGAGGTCAAGAAGTAGAGCAGAAAGCAGTGGCTAAAGAAAACGCATTCACCCTGGATAGGTTCCTAACTCAGCTGGGAGTCTCAAGGGAGTGTTTTGGGGGCAGGTGAACGCAGATTTGAGTTTTGCGTGACAGGTGGGAGTTTTGTCTGAGTAGTCTGGGAAGCAAGGGCTGCATGTTGATCTCAGAGAGGCTTGAAAACGTGGGACTCACTAAAGAAATAAGTCTTTTTTCAGTCCAACAGTTCAGAGGTGTAGTATGTAGTAAATGAATTTTAGTTTCTTTCTGTAGGAAATAGTTTTTATGATGGATTTTTATAAGTATTTTTTTTAGTTCTTAAATACCTAAACACTGAAAAAAATGTAGTTTAAATAATACTTGTAGACCAAATCCAAAGGAAGCAACTTTTCAGCTTTTTTTTAACTCAGAAGGTTTATACCACTCTAAGCAGTATTCGAAGGACCCATTTCAGTACAACTGAGTTTTCTTGCACTTTGTGCAAAGTATCGATTATCTGGGGTCTTTCATTGTTTTTATTATTTTGTTTGTTTTCACATTTTCCCCATTCTAGTGGCTTATCGCTAGGCTTTTGATTAGTGACAATTTTAGATAATATGTCAGGCATAAAACCAAATGCCGGCCCATATGTCTAGAGTCTACAAAAATAGACTAAAATAGACTCGCTGTCGGTGGCCATCTGCAGCTGGGGCAACCTTTGGTGTGTTTGACTGAGTTTGAGCAAACCTTTGACGTTTCCCTGGCCGGGCTCTGTAAGGAGCGGGGAGCAGGACCAGGACCAGAGACAAAGGTAGGCCCAGCTTGATTTTCCAACTGATGCCAGCTCCTCCCCATTTTGTACCACGTTGCCTCCGTGTGTCTGAAGATGAGTTGATCTGCAGACTCCAAGGGTGTCGAGAGGAAGGAGATCACCTGCCCACAGAACATGACTCTGTCTTGTTTCTGTGGACTGAAGTACTGGGCAGCAGAATGGTACAATGCCCGCCTCTACTGCTGCTCACACCTTCTTCACCAACGGTATAACTCTTTTAAGTTAAGACAAGTTCTGAAAAGTGTCCTATGTGGTATCTTTCAGAAAACGCACGTACCCATTACGTTTTTTTAATTGCACCTTGAAATAACACTGGCAGAAATAGCCACATTCTTATATTTTAAAATTCTGCAATGTTTTGAGTGAAGCCGTGAACATCTTCAGGATTCTGGCTAAATTCCATAGCCACATCTCAGACAATGTTTCTCAAATCTGTGTCATCTGTAGACAAAGGCAATTAATTGTACTCATCTGTAAGCAGAGGAAACAATTTTCATCCTTGAATAGGCACCAACTGGAACGAATCCTGAGATACACTGTGGCTTTTTTTCTCCATGTGCAAGTCAGCACATGGTACAAGTTGTTCTTAGCCAGGTATATTTTGCTATGTCACTTGGAGCAGAATAAATCATACCAGAAAAGACAATATTACTTACCCTGTTGTCCTGCCATCTTCAACAAGCGATGTATCCAGGGGCAAATAGAGACCCTTCAAAAGTAAATGCACCCAAATTAACGCAGGTTGTAGTTTTGCATCTAATAACAACCAACAGCCACTTAGAACAACAAATGGGTTCTCCTGTCAGACAAGGCAGAAGGAGAGCCCAAGGCAGCCTGAGCAGGAAAGCCACATCACCATCTTCCCTAGCTGTGAACTCAGGTTGAAAACAGGAAGGGAAATGTTCTGAAAGTGTCACATTTCCCAAGTCAGGTTTTAAAACCTGCACACCGTCCTGATAACATTTTACATGCTTTCTTTGGAACACAAAATCCATGGACACTTAGGTGTGGCCTACCCAACTGCTTAAATTCTGAGTTTTTGCATTTTTGAATTCGGAGGTCGCAAACTGCTTTTAAAATAAAATATCTCAACAGAATTTTGCCTTCTGTGACAGGCAATGTCAGGCTCCAAGTAATTTGCTATTTGTCGTTGTGTCATTTAAAAAGTCTAGGTGGGTTGTTGTTGTATTGAGCTTGTGTCTACACTGGAGATCAAGAACCTAAACCTCCTTCGCCTCCTGCAGAAACTGCAGACTTGTGGGCACCCACAGGCGCGCGCACACACACAGGCACGCGCGCACACAGGCACGCGCGCACACAGGCACGCGCTCACACAGGCACGCGCGCACACAGGCACGCGCGCACACAGGCAGCAGACGCTGCAGGCTCCTCCGTCCCGCTAATTATCCCCGGACACTGCCTTTGTCCCCCTGTCCCCCTCCCTCACGCTGGGGTGCCTTGGAGCCCTCGGCAGCCGTGGCACTACATGGACTGTCTGGCCTGAGAGACCTTTCTGTCTGGGACAGTACCATTCTGTGTAGACAGGGAGGGAGCAGATGTTTTGGTTGTTATTCTCCACGCCAAAAGCACCACTCTGCAGCCCTTTGCTGAGCCTCTTTTCAAAAAATTTTGGATTCCAGAAGCGCTTGTTGCGGAAACCCTGGAATGTCAAGCCCTGATCCAACAGCATCGCGTCTCTTCCTTGATTCTGCAGAACCGTCCGCCCTCCCCCGTGGCAAGTGGCTGGAGCCGCTGCGGTTATCTGTGCACGAGAGCCGCGTTGCTTGCAAACGATGAACACAATTCCGCCTCGTTGGGAAGGGGAGAGAGCCTGGCCGTGCAGACAGGCAGAGCTGGGCTTAAAACGCTGCTGGTTTAGAAGCGCTCAGCAGTACACAGCTCCCAATCAGGCAGGCTGTAAATGCACAGGCTTTAACCTCCAAAGGCAAAAGCTTAGATGTGCAGGGCAATTCCAAGAAATATTAAACATCAAATAGAAATATCATAATCCACACAAAGCTTATTACTATGCAGGTGTTAGCCCAGTAGTTCAAAGGTACTCCTTATATTTAATGAAGGGAATTAGTTCAATAAAAGTTTATACGCTGCGTGTTTTCCATATTGTACATGCATTCTTTACATTATGTGTTATTCTACTTGCCATAATAAAATCTTCAAAGCACCAAAATGCCCCGTGGCTAACAGATTTTACAGATCAGATACCACGGGACAAGTAACTTTTGCACTTTTGATTGTATCTAGTGAAAGAGGTTTTATTTTGTGTTTCATTGTACTCAGACAAAAATCCAGAACTCCATTTCTGAGACATTTTAAAGGACCTATCAGTAAAAGGAGGCAGTAGGCTGTTCACTTTGAACTTGTCCTAAGTTTCTTTGTCAGAGAACGAATATTCCCCAAAAGGCAGGCTTTGAAGAGAGATGTTGCATTTGTTTGTAAAGGAGTCTTACTACAGGTCATGCTGAACTAAAACCCCAACAGCACAGAATTCATTTCTTCTCTCAAAAAAAAAATACACCTTAAAGAGTTGTCTTATTTATTTATTTAGGAAAAAAGGGCAGCAATATCGTTTTATATCAGGAAAATAGAAAAAGCAGGGTGCAGTCTGTTCTAGTGCATCGAATTTCTCTTCTACATTTGCAAAACTTATTTTGGAAAATTCGGACTGATGCTGGCCCAGTTCAGGGTCCATGCGCGTGTGTTTTAATACCCCACGTGCTTCTCAGTAGTAGGAAGTGCTCTTGCTGCTGATCCTCACAATTTTCTCATCTCAGATTGTCCCCTGCACATGCATTAAGTGAGTCACCAGAGGTTTGATAAAATATTCTAGGTTTATTAAATATTTGATCCTTACAGACATTAAAGTGAAGTCATTTGCTTTTTTGGCTTCTGTCTGACTGATTAAAATACTCCTTCTCCTCCTCCCACTCCTCCTACTAACAATATTACTACAGAGAAGATATGGCCAGTACTCAAGATTACATGGCATGTTAGGAATGATAGGAAACAAATTCAGCTTTTTCGTTCAGACCCTAAACTTACTAAGCATCTTTGTTTCTAACAAATCTGAAAAACAGGCATATTAAATACTATAATTGTTTTGCACTTTCATGTCAGTAAATTGTAATAATAAACAAAAAGTAAAGCAAGAGAAAGAGAATAAAAGACAGAAAGACACCAGCTCTTTAGTTTAATTAGATCCCATTTGTCGATTTTTGCGTTTGTTGCAATTGCTCCTGGCATCTTCGTGATGCAGTCTTTCCCTGTGTCTATGTCCTGAATGGTATTGCCCTAGGTTGTCTTCCAGGGTTTTACACTTAAGTCTTTAATCCATCTTGAGTTAATTTTTGTATATGGTGTAAGGAAAGGTTCCAGTTTCAACCTTCCGCATGTGGCTAGCCAGCTCTCCCAGCTCCGTTTATTAAATAGGGGATCCTTTCCCATTGTTTGTCTTTGTCAGATTTATTGAAGATCAGATGGTTGTAGGTGTGTAATCTTATTTCTGGGTTCTCTATTCTGTTCCATTGGTCTGTGTGTCTTCTGGGGTGGGAGGAGGGAGAGAATAAGGAAAAATAACTAATGGGTACTGGGTTTAATAGCTGGGTGATAAAATGATCTGTACAATAAACCCCCATAATAAGAGTTTGTCTGTGTGACAAACCTGCACTTGTATCTCTGAACTTAAAATAAGAGTTAGAAAAAAAGTAGGATGCTGGGGGGGAAAATGAGAAAAAGAAAGAATATTTACAACAACTGTAGCCTAGGCCATCCATGTCCCCCAAATACTGAGCTTCTGGGTCGCTGCTCTAATTCTTGTGAAATAGCAGGAAATCTGAAGGCTCCAGAGCCGTTTCTTGCAGAAACTGACTTTCAATTTGGCACCTCTTATGCTGTCTTGAAGAAAATATCAATTTAACTGACAGTTTTTGAAAGAAAGTGGATATCATAATGTTTCAAAATTTCCAAATATTAGCTCATGCTCATGACTGTCTTAGAATATGTTGTACTCAACTTAATCTCACATCCCGAGAAACTGAGGCAAAAAGGGGGCACCAGTTATTAGCGTAAAGGCATGGAAAGTTAAATAAAAAGTCATTTCAGAATCTGTGTGGTAAAGGGGACATTATCTCTTAGTCATGCCTCATACACTATAATTTCCATAGTTTATCTTGAGATTTCTTTTCTTCTCCTGTTTTAATAAAAAAATTCCTGGAAAATTGCCCAATAACTGCCCCATAAGGGAGACAGATGTTCTAAGAAAAGAGCAATTTTATTTTACAAGGTATCTTTTAACATACGCATGTGAAGTCTCATAAATAGTCTAAGAGTAGCAACATTCAATAAAAGATAAGGTGATAATAGAATTTTAAAAATGTGAATCTGCAAAAAGCTAATATAATGTAATTATGTGCATCCAAAGATAAAAATGCATAAAGGAGAACGGGCACGGTGGCTCACGCCTGTAATCCCAGAACTTTATGAGGGCGAGGCAGGCAGATCATGAGGTCAGGAGTTCGAGACCAGCCTGATCAACATGGTGAAACCCCATCTCTACTAAAAATACAAAAATTAGCTGGGTATAGTGGCGCCTGCTTGTAATCCAACTACTCAGGAGACTGAGGCAGGAGAATTGCTTGATCTCTGGAGGCAGAGGTTGCAGTGAGCTGAGATCATGCCACTACACTCCAGCCTTGGCGACAGAGTGAGACTCCATCCCCAACAAAAAAAAAATTATCAAGGAAGAAAAGAAAAGATGGGTAATGTGCCTCTTAGGCTTACGTCATTTTTCCCAAGTATAACTTCTCCAACTCTAGTTTTCTCTCACCCCATATGATTATGATAACTTTGGGGAAAAAGGTGTTTTTTTCCTGATTATAAAAGCAAATAATAATTATTGCGAAAATTTTAGAAAGAAAGAAAAGTGTGAAAGACAAAAGTAAGAACTTCCCACAACACTATTACCTGGATGAAACTGATGTTAATTTATTAACATCTTATTTATTTCTAGCTCTCTTTTTCCTGTGCAAGGGAAATAGGAGAAATAGATTGAAAATACATGAATACAAATATGTTGCATTTCTTTCATTTTCATTTATGAGATGGTCTCTGTAATCATCTCAAATACACAGCTGCCTTGAGGAAATTAAGATTTTATCTCAGAGATGCCCAGAGAAATATATTCAGCTTCTGACATTCAAAATGGGCAATTTTTCCCCCCAGAAGACACTGCTGTGAAAGACAAGGATGTGGTGTGTTTTGATCTCAGGCTCTGAGGAGTCAGTCATTCACAGTTCTTGTTTCATGGAGCATTTTTGTAATTGTTCTGAACTGGGACCAGGTTTTGTAAATTCCACTGTCTCTTCGTTTCACAGGTCCAAGTGTCCTCATCCATTGATTCAGCCAGTGGAGGTCAGGAGACAGGAGAGGGTCGAGCGAGGCTGGAGGAAATGTTCCTGGCTCCCCACCTGCCACTGGGAGTTGGTCTCTACTGCAGACCCAGCTCCTCTCAGGCTCCAGAGAGTTGTCCCTCTCAGGTGTTACTCCCTCCTTTTCGGCTGTCCCTCCAGGGGCCACGGAGGCGTTCTGCAGTTGCCAGCCTCAGACTCACTTTCCACATTTTGGTAGTTTCTGAGTAAGCCCTTTGTTTCCTGGAGGCAATCGTGGCTGACACAGAGTGAAGTGTGAGTCCAAATTTCCCCTACGAAGTGCAAACCCCTAAGAAAAGACAGTGTAATAGAAAAGTGAGGGAAGACCGAAGGCAGAAAGAAGACTCTTGTCCACCTTCCTGAGTGAACCTTTTGGGAGAAATCTGTGTGTAAACTCAACTTGACTTAGTGAAGCAATCAAAGGACTGGACTCAGGCCACCATGGGAATCAACTTTCACTCTGAGCTCTCCTGGCTCCTCAACTATCAGAACAGTGTAGTATGGCTCTGTCTGCCTGTTTGCCTATCTCTACATCTATCATCTGTCTATCTATCTATCTATCTATCTATCTATCTATCTATCTATCTATCTATCTATTAATGTTTATCTCTCTGTCTGACATCTATCATCTGTCTTCCATCTCTCCATCTATTAGCTATCCATCTATCATCTATCCATCATCTATGTCTCATCTATCCATCTATCATATGTCTATCTCTCCATCTATTATCTAACATCTATCTATCATCTATCTCTTCATCTATCATCTATCCATCTATCATCTGCCCATCTCTCTTTCTATCTCTCATCTAGCTATAATCTGCCCATCTCTCTATCATTTATCCATCTATCATGCCTGTCTATTTCTCTCTCTCCATCTATCATGTGTCCATCTGTCAATTGATCTACCTCTCTATCATCTGTCTTTCTATGTATTTATCTACCTGCCATTTTCTATCTACTTTTCTTTTTATTATCTATCATCTATCATCTATCCTCTGTCTATCCATCTATCCTTTGTCTATCTATCCTTTCCTCATCTATCTATTCATCTGTCTATCTAATTATCTAAACTTTATCTTTCTATCAATCAACACAAAATATTTAGGTATAGTGTATATTGTAACCATATTATAAAATGCTGATTTCTATTTTTTTCTCCATAAATTACAAAACTTATTCTTGTATAATGGCTGTGAACTAGTTCAATTAGAATTTGTTGAACAGCATGGTGATGATCACTTTCACAGCCTTATTAGCATATACAATTACTTTGCTTAGACAGGGATAGAGAGCTTTAAAAACAAAACAATTCTTAAAAAATTCAGAGAGGCCCCCAAAGTTCTGAAAGCTACAAACATCTGCTATGAGGTTTGATTAACTGCCTTTTCTCTCTGCCAGGGGTGTGATACCTACTAAGTTACAAGACTCATCAAACATATCAACCTAACAGTAACATGCTTAATAACAAAATATATTTAAATACTTTCAACTTATTGTCTGTTTGGGCTCCTTGTCTAGATTGGGCTTGTCCTACAGCTAGCCCCAGCTAGACCCTCAATATTGTGCCATCAAATAATTTATAAATAACACTTTTTGTGTTGCTTGTACTGCAGGTTTTATATAAATATACTGCCCTTATACATAAATTAAAATGCTGTTGGGAAAATTTTTATAATCTATATTTTTGTGTACAACTCTGATTAATTCTTTCATTATCCAGAAGTGTGACACAGAAAAAATGATGAAACACTGTTAAGTTTCTTGAGGTATATCAATAAGCTGTCTTCAAAAGGGGCATATGATCATAGAGTCCCCCCACACTCACAATACACACTTTTTCCCACTCTAAGTTTTTGGGTTTAATTTTTAATTTAAAAGTATTTACTGACATTTTAAAAATTGTGAAAATTGTACAAAGAATCTTCAACTTCACCTTCACCCCAGGTCTCCCAGTGATAACATCTTAGCCACAGTAAAGATAGAAACATCAGAAGAAAATAACATTGGTACAATACTGTTATCTCATCCACACACTTCCTTTCACTTCCACCAGTTGTTCAGCTAATGTGCATTTTTTGGTCCAGGATATAATGCAAAACAACATGTCGATTGCATTTAGTTGCCATGTCACAGTAATCTTTAATATGGGTATTTCCTCCTTCTGACTTTCAAGACTTCATGCTTTTGAGGACTACTGGCCAGTTATTTTATATGATGTTCCTTATTTCAGTTTGCCTGACACTTTTTGATGACTGAACTTCAGTGTCATACTGGTGACAAAAAGAGATGTATTCCTGACATATTGCACTGTCACTGGTGATGTTAACTTTTTTGATCATCTGATTAATGTAGTCTTTGACTTGTTTCTCTAATGATCAGGAAATCTGTCTTTCTAACTGAAATGTGGAGAAAGAATGATAGAAATAGAAAATCATTTGGTAGGCACCATAGGTGGTGGTGTCTGCAGGTCATCCTCATCAACAGAGAAGTCTGAATCTTCAGTAAAATTCCAATGAATAAACATGGAATGATAAAAAATTACAAAATAACATTTGGCAAACACCACAGTAATCATTGTTTCAAGCAAAAATCATCACTGGATTCTTAAAGTAGTATCCAAAATATGAGAAAGAAGGCATTTACAACCTCAAAGTATCTCTCTACATGATTTGTATTAATTACCAAAGGGAAATAGTAACTTTACAGCAAAAAACTTAGCAAACACCATGATGTATTTTATAAGCATCCTCAGTGGGGAAAAGCCATTAACATGATTTTAAAAAGTTGTTTAATTTGAAAATAGAGAAAGATACATCTAACATACATGCTAGCCACATTTTTAAAAAATAAATTGTCCATTATCATTATTTGTAGACTTTTCCCTTAGATGTTCATGGTTTCACCAATTGACTTATACTCTATTTTTCTGCATGAAATATCTTCATCTATTTTTTGTCATGTTTATTGCTGTTTTCCCTTGGTGGTTGTTTCCCTTTTAATATTCTTTATGCCAACTTAAGAAATAAAGAAGTTTTTTTATGTAGTTGGCTGCATTGATTGTTCCCATCATTCTCTCTTGCATTGTTTTTGTGATTATATAATTTTTCAACATTCTTGAGGACAGAAAAATACTCCCTCTGAATTTTCCACTATATGTAACGGTAAACGGTGTTCTTTATTTTTCTCAAGATAATACATTGCTTCAGAAAAAAAAAAAAGTAACTGGTAATCTTTCTTTTTTTCAGTTTTGTGACACTGTTCTTATCATTTATTGTTTCCAAAGTATGATAGTGTGTTTCTAATTCACTTACTTCATCCATTGATCCATTCACCAGACCCAAAGTGATCTGTCTATTGAAGTTTTATGTCTGGACAAAAATGGCCCTTGCTTCTCTTCTTTCTCAACATTTTGCCCTTTAATTTCATATGACTGATCTTCCTGGCAAACTTTGGTGGAATTCCTGTGCCAATAGCTTACACCTTCCAAATTTCCCGTGAGCGTTTTGATAGAAATTGCACTAAGCCTACAATATTGGCTAATCTTGAAAAGAAGGAAGATCCTTGTAAGAATCGATTTGCTGTATTTTCAGCTCTCATTTATTTAAGCTTTCTTGATGTCCTTTTGGGAAAAATGATAGTTTTGTGACACTAACATTTTTAACAATGGGTATGATAATAAACTAGATTAATATATTTTGCATATAAATTAAATATATATGCCTCAAAAGTAAAATATACCCTCCTTTACTATTAACTGACTGAATTAAACTAATATATATATTTAAATATTTACCATGTGATACATTTAGCACAATTTTTTTCTAAAATCATCAATAATTTCCAAATTATTTGTTTGCATATGAAAAATTGTTTTTATAATTTTTTGACACTATTCTCACCAGCTAAATGATGACCCAGTCAGTGACATGATTTGACTGAGGGAACCGCATCAAAGTCTTCCCAAGACTACTGATTGATGGATCGTCATGAGGTAACTTGTAGTTTAAGCAGAAAATGTATGTCATTGTCAATGTCATCCATTATGCTGCTGAATGCTCTCTCAGATGCTTTTGCACAAAAAGATATACTCAAAATATTTGCTAGCCTCCATTTACAGTCTGAGATTCATATATACTAAATCTCTCTGTTATCAAAGTCACAAGTGTTACTTATCAGCATGTTTGATTCCTTTGTTGACTTAGTTTTATTAATTAGGTCACTTTGAACCCAAGGAGATTTGCAAGAATGGACTAGCCTTAATAACAGAAAGCAGGTCTCTATTGTTTTTTTTTCAGAGTGAGTTTCATTAAAGTCAGATTTCCAAAAGAATTATTTTCTCATGTCTGTTTCCTCACTGAATTACTATTGCACATCTTGATATAATTTTTAAACTTCTCTTGCTGCCCTGACACTCTTGTCCTATACTACTACACCGCTATTGACATTTTCATGCTCTTTCAGTTTTTCTTATTTCAGTCCCTATCACTTCAGACATATGATTTAATTTTCTTTGGTATTTATTTGGCACATAGTTAAAATATGAGATTTATTGAAACTTGCTGTAAAGTTATTTACTCAGTTTATATTATTTATACCACATCCATAAATGGGTATCATGACTTAGATGTTGCCACATTTAAATATGTACAAATGTTTCTAAATTTTGACTGAAATTTCAGACATTCTCCCTAGATTTACCCTCATGTAATCTGTATAAAATCTAGTCAGATTTTATTGCAAATCTTTCTCTTTAAAATATTTTTCACTGACTATATTCACCTACTATATAATCACCCCCAACTTTAAAATAGAAGAGAAAAATAAAATAGATCTAATGTTTTTCAGATGACATTTCTTTCAGCTCCCTGAGATCATCAAAATGCATTACTAACTTTAAAAATATGGCATTTCACCTTTTTGGTAAATTATTAAAACAACTTGATGTGAAATACTTACCAAAAATCGTAATTGAAATTTTAGTGGCCTGCTTTTTAAGTTTTTCCAAAAAGTTACTATTTTATTCTAATAGATAAAATTCTTGCGATCACTGCTGAAAAATCTAATTTTCAAAATAGTACCCATACTGATGTTAATCTTTTTAAAGTTCTATTTAATATTTAGTGTCCAAAATGCTCAATATGTTCCTGTTTATTTCTTTATTTGGATCATAGATTGAGGGGTACCTTTGCATATTTGTTTAACAGGATCTTGCAAGATGTTGGGGACTGGTCTCCCATGTACCCACCACTCAAATATCGAACACTGTATCCAATATGTAATTTCCAAACCCTCAGCCCCCTAGTCCCCTTCATTGCCCTCAATGTCCATTATAAAATGCCCAATATTTTCCACACATAGGATAGCTTAATTAGTTATGGTGGCATATTTTAAATATTTTCTTTTGCTTTATCTGCACCCTTTTCATTTTCAGAAGTTTCTATTTTTCAAATGCTTTGTAAGATCTAAACTATTCATAATGTTATCTTAATTTTCACCTAATTGATGATGATAAGTTTTCTTTATTTGAACCATAGCAACATACTGTACGTGACTGTTATGATGAAATAAATAAAAATTTGGCGTGTCCCGCTTTTAATGATAAAATTTGTGAAACAATATTTGCATTCAATATTTATACTAGAAGTCATAATAAGGCACACATTATTTTGTTGTTGAAAACATTCATTGCTTTCCCTTAACAAATGCAAATTATTTATGTTGATTCTTGTGTCAACAAAAGATGTTCTGGGCTGTTCAGGTTGTCACACACTATTAGAAGATGTTTGAGGTGACATTTCATTATTAAATGTCTTAAATTTTTTTTTTGTTATCTAGAATATTTGTGTTCATTATATTTAAAAGGAATGTTTACAATTATTTAAATATTGTCACCAATTGCTCCTGGGCGTTTTTAACTGCTTTTATAGTTGAAAACACCCCACCTGCAAGTTTTTCTTGTGTTCTTTCCAGTTTTCAACCCTTTAATGGACTGCACATTTTAGTATTGGTGTCTCCAATATCTTTAGAAGGTCTCTCCATGATCATGGTATGTTCTTACGTGTTTTAATAAAATCTGATTATTTCCTGCAAAAAGGACTTGCACGTTTACGTTTTTTTCCTCAGGGTATTCGATTTCTAGAGATGCCATCCCAAAACCACGTAGACCAGGAGGCTTCAGCAACAGACGTTGATCATCTCACATTTCCGGAGGCCGAAAAATCAAGGTGTCAGCAGGACTGGTTCCTTCTGAGGTTGAGGGAAGGATCTCTTTCAGGCCTCTCTCCTTGGCCTGCAGGTGGCTGTGTTTTCTTTGTGTTTTCACATCATCTTCCATCTGTCTGGGTATGTTACAATTTCCTCTTCCTGTAAGGACAGCAGTCATATTGTTTTAGGGGCCACCCTAATAACCTTCACTCCAACCGAATCACCTCTCTAATGACACTGTTGTTAAATAAAGTCACATAGTGAGATACTGGGTTTAGGACTTCCATATGGGAAGTTTTCTAGGGACATGATTCAGCCCATAACACTAAATAATTTATATTCTGGGTAGAATTTAAAACATTCTTTTACATTTTATTTTGTAAAATTTTGGTGCTGCTGTATTTTGAAGTTATACCTGGGAAACTTGCTAGACTCATGAATCTGAAAAGCTCTTATATTGGTTAAGGATTTTCTATGTAGATATTCATATCATTTATTCGTCAATTATGATAATGTTCTTTTTTTCTTTTTTTGAGATGGAGTCTTACTTTATCACCCAGGCTGGAGTGCAGTGGCACAATCTTGGCTTACCGCAACCTCCACCTTCTGGTTTCAAACGATTCTCCTACTCCAGCCTCCCTAGTAGCTGGGATTACAGGATTACAGGTATGCACCACTGTGCCTGGCTAATTTTTCTATTTTTAGTTGAGACGGGTTTTCACCATGTTGTCCAGGCTGGTCTTGAACTCCTGAGCTCAAGTGATCCACCCGCCTTGGCCTCCCAAAGTGCTGGGATTACAGCCGTGAGCCCCCGCGCCCAGCCAATGTTGTTCTTTCCTTTCCAATTTTATTTGACCTATGATTTCCTTTTCTTTACCTATGGTGCTAACCAGTACTTTTATTTCAGAAGAGGGGCTCATAACCTTTGCCTCTTCTTCTTATTTACCAGAGTTGTCAGCACTTTCCCATGATAATTCACATCTCAAAATACATTAAGCCATCATGATTGTAATTATATTTAGATGACTTGCTTTACAGGGAGCTTTTTGCTAGCAAATGCAGGTGAAAAGTAGTTTCTGAGAGAAGGGTGAGCAGGAATCTTTGTCCCTTCCTCAGCTGAGTTCACCACTCTACTCCAGTGGCATCAGCCTTGGATCATCAGATACCTTCTGCATTTTCAGAAATATCACCACCTCACCTATCCTTGTGAGTCTTCATGCACGTGTGCGTGTTTGAGTTGGATGCTTATTTGGATTTATTTCTGTGGAATAAATCCCACAAAATAGCATTAATAATTAATTAGTCGCCCAATCACGATAAAATCTCTAGTGAGAGCCTCAGAATTCTGAACTTGACCCTGTTCTGTCTGTATTTTTTATAACAGCTTTATTGAGATATAATTCACATTTTTAAGTGCACAATTTGTGGTTCCTAGTATATTCAGAGTCATGTAACCAACACAACTGCCTAATTTTCATCACCACATCAATAAACTCCATACCCCTACCAGTCACTCTGCAAATCCCCTCTCCTTTATCCCATGACAACCAGGAATCTACTTTCTGCCCATGGATTTGTCTGTTCTAGGCATTCCATATAAATGGGATCATACAATATGTGACCTTTTGTGACTGGCTTCTTTCACTCAGCATAATGTGTTTAAGGTTCACACGTGTTGTGGCATGTGTTCATAATTCATTCCTTTTTATTACCTAATATCCTCCAGTGATTTTATGAATTTTTCAGTGGAGAGGTGGATGCAGAGGTCACAGTAGATCAGTTATTGCTGGCGGGCCTCCAAGTTGGTCTCTAATTTGTCTCTGTTGGCTTTGCAAAATGATTCAGTTACAAACTCTCCAACACATTGTTTTGCTTTTTTTGTTTACCAGAAAACACAAGTTTCAATTCTATACTTTTATTTATTTCGTTAAAATGAAAATAAGTTGAAAAGAGTAAGGTAACTAACAGCTGACATTTATTGAGTAGCTATTATGCACCATGCACTGTGATTTATATACACAGTTCACATGAATTAAATTGTAACAACATACACAGGAAGTAGGAACTGTTACTATCTTGATTCCACAGCTGAAGAAAATGAAGCTTAGAGATTTTAAATACCTTGCCCAAAGTCAAACACAGCTAGTAAATGATGGCGCTGGAACCTCAATCTACACTTCATAGACTTTGTAGAAGGAAGAAAAAAAGAGAGAAGATGAGAAGGTAAGAAAGGGTGAGAGAAAGAACAGGAGAAATTTGGTTCACTGTTCATGTACTAATATCCAGGTAACTGTGGCTTTTTAAATGTTCTTGCATTATATTTACATGCAAATACTTAGTGTCTCCTTAAACACACAAAAGACACATTTATCTTCTAGAACAAAGGTTATTTTTTTCTTTTTCTTTTCAATGTCTTCATAAGCCCTAGTACAGCACTCTTCTTGGTGCAGATAAGTGAACGATGTTGACAAACACCAGAGGTAAACAATTCCAAGTAGACATGTGTTGTCTCCAGGGTGTTATATTGGAAATGACAGCCACACCAGGATGAAATGCTCAAGCATTTAAAACAATATTCTGGAATTTATGAGTCGGTGCTTTAAAATAATGGCCCCAAAATGCCTCAAAATATGCGCACACCAAACAGAACCTCACCTCTGTATTTATTGTTGAGTAATAAAAATGTGTAGAAAAAGATTTGATGGTAAATAGTCTTATTAAACCTAGGAGCCATGCACACAGCTACGATAGAGCATTGGGCCAAATAATGACCACTGAGCTATAATTCTGTCAAGAAGGGACACATAAACGCCTCTGATGGAATTAGAGGCTCTTACAGGATGGTAAATGTACCTTCTCGTTTATAAATATAATGTCAGATTAAACTGTGGTGGTAGCCATTGTGTCATGACTTCTCAGAAGCAAAACAGTGTATGGAATCCTTTCTTAAGAAAACTGAAAATGAGATTCTACACATGGGTAAGGTGAAGGGGGCACACGGATGATTGGAATGAACATGGCGGGAAAATTCTCTTTCAGGAAAATATATAAACAATACAAAATGGTGAGCATTAAAAAAGATTAGCTCTGACATGGGGTGGGAAATTTTTTCTTTGTCATTGTTCAAAGCTGAATAGCAATAAGATTGCAAACTGCAGCACTTCATAATAGAATTAAACCTCCTTGTATAATGAGGTTCATTATAAATGACATGCATAATTCCAATTCTGTTCTGTGTTGATTCCGTCTTTTGTTGCTGAGACAGACGGCTTTAATGGGCAAAGGAACCAGGCCACACTTAAGACACGCTTAATATTTTGCTGGAGTGTTTTCTTTCCTTTCTTTTTTCAATAAGTCAGGGTATGCTTTACACAGAAATATCCATCTGGATGTAGAGTCCTTATGTAATAAAATGTACACCATTCAAGAGAGTATTTAAAAAATCTCCAGTGATGAAATTGTGTATGTAAAGATTTTCTGCTGAGTGAATTCCATCTGTTATTAACTGAAATATGCAAACAACATAGGAAAATGGTTTGATCAGTGTGGATTTTCAAGGTTTTACACTTATTTCTGCCAGCCCATCACCCCCACCGTCACTACTCGAATCTTTCAAGAAAATAAAACACAGTAGGACATGATGGAATCTCTGAGGAGAGAATAAAGGAAACAGTACTGTACAGGATAAATAAAAACAAGGGCAATGCAGGTAAAAAATACATGCAGTCACTTAAGAAGGGATTTTAAAACTCCACTGAGTTAAACATGGGAAAATGACAAGGTGAACCCACTGCTAGAATGTCCACCACTTCCCTCAGCCCCTGCTCCCTCCCTCCTTACCTCCCTTCCTTCCTTCCTCCCCCCCTCCCCTCGTCCCCTCCTTCCTTCCTCCCTCCCTCCCTTCCTTCCTTGCTTCCTCCCTTCCCCTGACATCATGGCTTTCCCACAAGGCCCTAGAGACCAAGAGAAGCACATTTTCAAAGACCTAGTGTCTAGAATATTGCACACCTGGGAACTCTGCAGCCTGATGTC